>PVIR01005982.1:31140-68834 GCA_004026965.1 Petromus typicus
AAAAGGAAATCTAGACAATCCACTTTTTCCAGTGTGGTGTTCTACAGAGTGTTAATCGAAAAATCATATTACAGCTCTAATATTAAATGCAATTCTATAAAAGGGACTTGTTCATCAAGTTGGTACAATTTAATTATAATAATATTATACTTCTGTAACATATTGCAAAGCCAATTGCTTTGCATTATTAATATTAATTAATGATGAATGTAAAAGCTTTCAAAGGAAACACCAGTCAAAATTTACTTCTGGATAAATCCACAATATGCTCAAAAATGTGAACCAAGCTCCAGATTACAAAATTCCAAAGTCCAAGTAAAAAGTCGATAGAAAGGTGATTAAATGAATCAAGTGCTGAGGTATTGTCTCAGTTTAAAAATGAGTGTTTTCTTCTCAGACCAAAACTGCTCACGACTAGTAAACCTTTTACCTAATCCGACTGGATTTGCTTGATTCTTAGCTTTAGTTTTAAAAATGAATGACAGGTATTTGTTTTATTCAAAGTTTCTTCCAGAAAAGCTGACTAATCTCTTTTTCGATTTTTTGGGTCTTGGTTTGCTTTCTTGCTTCTTTTTAAGTTACAGACTTCCCACCAGTTAAGATATTATGTCTTTGCTTCATATTAATAATGGCTGTATGATAATCTGTTTATCTCAGAACCAAAGGTTTTAAAAAAATGGAAATATAAGAAATAGTATTCTTTTGTTGTTGTTGTTCTGCAAAAATTATTGCTCTAGAAGTATAGAAAGAGGCACTTTTAGGCCTTTTTACATACAAAAGAGCATGTAGAGAAATGCAAATCTCAAAAACCTGATAGAGGATCTGAGGCTTTTTTTTTTTTTTTTCTCTTTCAGTTTGAAATGCTGAGTTGCTGCAGTAGGCACTCATTTTTTGTGACAGAAAACTTCCCTCCAAGTCTTCACTCTTACAATAATCAGTAGAGAATTGTTCCTGCTTTCTACTCCATTTTCTTTAACTTCAATCTTATTATTAGCTGGTCTAAAAAACAAACAAAAAATTCATATCTGCCAAGCCACTCTCATTCTCACTAAAACAAGCTAAAAACAACTTGTTAAATGTTTTGCTTTAGGTAGAAGCCTAGCTAAAATTCCTTCCAGTCTTTCATATTAATTAAAACCATCTTTCACTACACAATTTCACATTTAAAATACAAGGATAATACAATAAAAACAGATAAAGGGGAGAGAAAATGAAAGTGGAAGAAATGATAACTTATTTTGGAATCTTCCCTGGAAGATCATAGGGGCTGGAACCTTGAATATTAAGTTACTAGTTTTGGCTTTTATGTTCCTGTGCTTTCCTCAAATCGTTACTTAAACTCCTTTATTCTAAAATTGACAGCAGTACAGAAGGGAACATCACAGAGTTATTAAAACCAAGCAGAATGTATCCATCTGGTTAAGCCTTTCAGGAATGCAGCCCACTAATTTTTGCTATGGTTTGATGACTCACTTCTCAAGATGTAGCACAACAAGGAAGAATTTCTTCATTTTGCAGAGCTGCCAAATCTCATTCATTGGAGCAAAGGCTCATTTGGGGTTTATTTTTTAGACAGTTTACATACTTAAATATCTCCCTCAATATATGGAGCTTGTCATGAATTTCTAAATGGAGGCTAAACATATTGCGCTGAGTTACAGTTCCCTCTCTCTTCTTCCACCTTCCGGCCTTCTTTCCTCCTTCCCTCTTCCCCCTTTGCAGTACCACTTTCTTCCCTTCTTCTTTCCTTTTCTTCTTTAGTTCCTACCTCACTACTTCAGTTACAGTCCTTAGCATTTGTTCTGGGGGGGCCTCATTTTTTCCCACTGTAACATTTATCTAATTTACCCTATTTTTAAAAAGTCCTTGCTTCACATTTTTTGACTTCTCTTAAAATTGTTCACTTAAACTTATCTCCACTCTTTCCTCATTTAAAAAAATCAAGCTTTTAGAAAAAGAGACACAGAATTCAAATAACTAGCCTAAGGGAGGAATTTGGCCCCTGAAACAATACATTAAAAAAAATAAAATGTATGTAGACTGTAAATGAAGCGCGCAGTGTATCTTCGGATGGGACATCACGGGGCAGGTTTCCAGCTTGCCTACTTAAAAAACAACAACAACAACAACAAAAACAACTCTGATTTTGATCCTTTTACTATTTAATGTAACTGCTCGCGGTCCCTCTTCCCACTTGGCTCGGCCAACACGTCTTTTATTATGAGTCAGCCCAGTCCGGGCCGGCTCTCCCCGCCAGGCGCCTGACGCTCGCACGGAGGCGCCGGGCTGCGCCGGGCCGGGGTGCGCCGCGCGCGGCTCGCGCCCGCTGCCCGCTTTACGGCTGCTGAAAACCGCGCGCCCGCTCGGCCGCCGTACCGCAGACGCGCCCGCGCCGCTCAGGTAATCGGAGTCCTCCTCCGCTCAAAGTTTTGTCCAGCCCAGCGCTGCACTCCGAAGCGGCGCGGCCTCCGCCGAGCCTTCGGGGCTCTCCTCCCTCCCTTTCCGCCTGGCTGGCCGGCCGAAAGGCGCCGCGGCGGTGTCGGCCGCACCCTGCGCGGCTCCCGGGCGCTAGTCCGCGCAAAGTGCGGGACCGAGGGTGCGCAGCGACGGCGGAGCGCGAGCGACCCCGCGGGGTGGCGCGCGGGGCTCCTGGCAGCGCAGCCCGGGCCCCGGCCGCCCCCGCCCACCTCCCAAGCCTGTGTTCTCGGGGCAGAGCCGGGTGGCGGCCCGAGTGCCCGCTCTGACACGCTCGCGTGCGCTTACGCTCCGCCGCGGCCGGGCTGCCCGACCCGGCCCCAGGCGGCGCTGCCTCGCCCAGGACCCGGTTGGGCACAGCCGGCCCGAGCGGCGCCCCCGCTTGGAACACAGCTCTGAGGAAGTGCGGTGGCTCTTGCGCGAAGTTTACGGGAGGCTCTTTGACTACACTGTTTGCTACCCACATGTAGGGTTTACTGCCGTATTTGCCTCGTGGATTTTCGTTGTGTCCCAAATGGTTTCCCCCTCTTTCTACCACGGTTTTTACTTTTTTTTTTCTTTTAATTTTTATGAGATATTTCATCTTTTAGTGTCTTGTTCTTTTGTCCTTCACTGTTAGAATAATAAATATGTATAATATCTTTTGCAGTTCTCCTCTGACATCCTTAATAGTCTTATCTTTGCTTGCTTAGGCTTTGGAGCCTGAGGAGTGTAGTCAGCTGGAGTGTTATTAAAGGTAACCCTGCAGAACAGAGAAGAATTATTTAAAACTGCCTCAGAAACATAGGGAACGATATTTCTGCTTCAGTTAAGTGATTCCCATGGTATTTACTCCATTGAGTACACTTCAGCAATAGTTATTTGTCCGTCATGAGCTAGATACTGTGTTAATTGATGACAGATTGAAGGGAAGAGATATTATTCTTGTTTTCTGCATCTTCCATATCCAAAAGGGACTATGTTGCCCACTGGGACAATGGGCAGAATGGGGAGGAAAGCACTGAAGAAAGGACTGAGTTTAAAACTGTAATTCCGTAGGATTATCCACATTTCTTCTCCTCCACATCATGAGAATTTTAATGGAAAGGGAAGTTGTTTCCTCAGTGCTTTAATCTTCAACTATTCGAAGATTTTTTTTCTCTTTGCAATCTGTAGTAATTGCTAACCTCAGAATTTCTGGGAAATAGAGTAGCAACTTGCTTGTCTTCATAAAGCTGTTACCACATATAAAATACTACAGACTTTTATTATAGAACCACGAATGAAACCGTATCGTTTGTTAGTTGCCTACATAACACATTATGGAATTGATGCAGAGATTCAGTACTCAGAGCTCAATCACTGTCACTCAGTCACCAATGTTTACTGTGTCAGGACTTGTTCTAGGCATGGTAGTAAAGCAGAGAACAAATTTGCCTTCCTGGAACATATAATGAAGGAAGATACAAGAGGGGAAAAAAAAAAGGCAAAATATACAGTATAGTGATGGTGTTACAAACATTCTGAAAAAAATATAAAACAAAAAGTTATGTTTAACAATATAATATATGATTGTAGGAGAAGCTGTCAAAAGAAACAGCCTTTCAGTGAACTTGAAGCAGGTGAAGGAGTGAGCCAGATGACACATGGGGCAAGAGCTTTCCTGACACAGAACAGCAAATGTCGAGAGGCCCTTACTTTGCTACATTAAAGGATTACCAAAGAAGCCTGTGTGGCTGGAGTGGAATGGAGGAGGGAGTAGGATATATGATCCTAAACACAACAGGGGTCAAATACTACAATGCTGTCTAGTAAGTTATTGTAGCTTTAGACAGGCGTTACAATGTTTTGACTGAAGACATGATGCCGTCCATCCCGTTTAACTATTAGTTTGGCTGCTGTGTTGAAAACAGATTAAAACAGAACAAGCTCTTGAAGATAGAGTTTCTGTTATTCGAGCTGGGAAAGGTAGTTGAAGAAAGACATGACGAGGGAATTAAAAATTTGAATACATTGTTAGTTACATTTTAGATACTCAAGTGGAAATGTCCAGCAGGCTGTTAGTTGGAAGATCAGACTGAAAATATAAGTTTAGAACTCATGTAGCTGGTTTTAATAATGACTAGGTTGGATGAACTCATCAAAAGAGTTTGGATTTAGGAAATTGAACAGGACTATGGACTGAGTTTTAAGCACTCCAGCATTTTTAGGCACTCCAGCATTCTGAGAAGTAACCAGCAAAGGAGTCTGGAAAAAACGACAACAAAAAACAAGTGTGTGAAGTGGGGAAAAACAGAGAGTGCAAGCTCAGAAGTCAAAAAGTAATTTTAGAGGTAAAAGGCTGATTAACTTTTTTAAAAGAAGAGGATTGTGACTGAATTTAGCAAAGAAAATGAGCAATTTTAGTGGAATGATGGCAGTGGAATTTAGTTTGCAATGTGTTTGACCAAGTAGAAGGGATAGTAGTGTACATAGCTTGATTTTCAGTTCAAAAATGGAAGGAGAGAAAGGTAGCATTAGTTGTAGAACCATATTGTAATGGTGTAATGGGAATCAGTGTCTCACAAAGTTGAAGATCAAATTTCAGGACAAAGGACATAGAACAATTACTGAGATAAGAGAAATATTTCTGAGTAGCTGACAGATGAACTGAAAGTAAGTTGCCAAGGGGATTTCTTCTCTAGGAGTTCTGTACCAAAAATGACTGGGGCTCAGACCATATTGAGCCTGGAAGGTCCACCAGTAGGGCTAAAATAAACTAAAAATATGCCTAAGGGCAGAGACAAGTAGCAAGTTCATGTTTGCAGATGCCTGTTGAGCACTGTCCTATCCAGTGGTTTATTAAAAGAACAAAATGAGAAGGAAGAAATGTTTTCCAGATAGAAAATGTTGTGGGAGTTCTGGAGGTGGTTTTTAGGTTCTTTCTTTCCTAGGCAAAGGACTAATGAAGGCAGGTACAAATAGTAGCAAAGTTTTATTAAAGATAGGAAAAGAAATCAGTGGAGAGTGAGTTTGGATCAGGTAAAAGTCGGAAAAGAAGTGCACCCTACAGCGTGAGGGCAGCCACCATGCAAGAGAAAACACAGTGGCAAAAACTCATTGTGGACATCCTTTTTGTGTCACTCACTCAGGCTGACGTCAGGTCTAGGCTGTCTTACTGAAATCCTGCCCAAGTGCTCCTGAGCAGCCAGTTCCCCATGCCCTAATCTCTGGAGCAGAAATGTCAAAGGGGCCATTTACCATGCTGCTTGATACATGGCTTGTTCCATTCTTGTACTAATAGTCTGCTTGGTTCTTCCTAACTCTTGACTTTCGCCTCTTGCTTTTCGGATCAAGACCTGGTATGGTGACTACTTTGGGCCCAGTACCTCTCTAGTTGCCTGCTAGCTTCTATCCAGTGTGCCAATCTGTAACAATTGGGTATAAAGAAAATTTTAAACATATGCAAAACAATGGCATATTACAGTGGTAAGCCTTTTAGAGCTTTCAGAGATACAAACAACCCACTGTAGCATTTATGCCATAGATTCACCATCTCTGGCATATTATGTTGTGATGAGAAAGCCAATAAATAGGGATAAACTGAAGAGGCAGAAGAGAAAAGAGCAGTGTTCTTTAGGGGCAGGGATTTAGCCAGAGGTTGCAGCGCCTGTCTTGGAAGCTCAAGGGCCCTGGTTTGATTCCCCGGTAACCATATACAATACTGGGCATGGCAGCTTACACCCAGAAGCAACCAGTGCCACATACCATAGTGCTGGGCATGGTGGCTCACGCCTGTAGTCCCAGCACTCGGGAGGCAGAGGCAGGAGGACTGCTGTGATGTGAGTTTGAGGCTGAGCTCAGGGCTAGCCTGAATTACAAAGTGAGACCCGGTCAAAAAAAAAGTAGTGTTCTTTAGTAAATCAGAGAGGGTACTTATCTACAACAGGAAAAATTATCTTTTGCTAGGATTATGAGCTATCTACCCTTAGTAATGAGAAAAAGAAGAGAATGTGGATGCAGATTCCAGCAGGGGATGTACGTAGGCCGTATGAATCATTTTTGTTATGTGATACAAATGTTTGTAGTACATGAGAAATTTCTTGCAATTATCCTTTTTTCTCCCCCTTATTTGGTTAGAAGTATTTGATGAAGAATGCTTTGAGATTCTGAGAACTGCTTCAAAAAAGAGTTCTTTATTTGCCAAGGAATGAAGGGGAATTTTTACCTTGAATTCTGCTCAGGAAAGAATTTGGAAAGAAAGTTGAAATTACAAGATGATAAAGGTTAACTAGGAGAAGAGAAAGGAATAAGGCAAGCTGTATTGTATAGTGACATCTGCAAAAATTTCTGATAGAAGGACGTTGAGTCTACCTCTGGTGCAATGGATATATACTGAACAGTAAAATTCTAAGAATATTACTATTGTTAATGAAACCTTGGGTTTTTAAACTACGAAGTGTGATGAGATGGAAAGCAGTACTGTTGTAGTAAGTTTAATTAGGGAGATATGCATTATATAATGGAAGAGATGTTAGCTTGGATTCTATTTTAGATTGGATTTTGAAAATATAAAAATATTAATTATTTTAACACTGATGGGTTCTGAAACATTTGTGGAAATTATCATGCATTTCGGAGTTCTGAGAATAGTAGAATGAACCCCATTGTACTCAGTGCCCTTCAAGATCTATCAGTTGTCTGCTCATCTGAGTGTTGTGGAAGGATAGATAAGGGACAGATTGTTTCTGCTGGTTGTTTTTCTTATCAGGGTAGAGAGACTTAATGGAAGCTCTCCTATATGGAGAAGTGGACAGAATGTTAAGTTGAATCGTAGTTTTCTTGGTTCTAGTTTTGTCAGTGGCTAGCTGGGTAACTTTTGTTCACTTACTTTATTATTCTCGTTTAGTTTTCAAAGTATATGGTGATTATTTTATATCATTATGCTATTGTCCACAGACCAAACTGTCACCTGCATTATGAATAAAGTTTTATCATATTCACTTGCTTATTGTCTGTGTTTGCCTCTACCCAGAATAGAACTGGGTAGTTTCAATAGAGACTGCATGGTCTTAGAAGCCTAAAATATTTACTTTATTTCCCATTGCAGTATTGATCAATCTTTTCTCTACACAATATATGAGTCTATTAACCCCAGTGTATAAGCTATCCTGTTAGCTGAGTACATACTTAAAGTAACATTTTTTTTAGCATTTAGCAAGAGTTAGTATTATTCTTTTGCTTTGTATTTGATCATTCATTTAATACTCACCAAAGTATTAGTTTTTGGTATTTTTAAAAACGAAACTATGATATAAAGTGAATCAAGTCTCCTGAAAGTTACATACTAAGTAATGGAGCTAGGCATTCTTTACTTACTGTAGCCTTGATGATAATATTGCATTATCTTTGGATATATAGAAATAATATTTATGAAAAACTTTAGCTAATCAGAATGGATAGTAATTCAGAAAATGAGCAGTAATTCATATGCCAGTGGTCTGCATCTGAGTGAGGTCCTGTATTGTGACTTTAAGATGCTGACTAATCCTAATGCCACTGTGGTTGAATAGTGTATGGAATTCATTCATATATGCCTTCATAGAGAAGTCTAGTAGAGCATAATTTTCTCATGAAACCAATGGATATTTGAAAGCAGGATATTTTATGTAAAATATTTAAATATAAGGTAATAAAAATAGAAGGCTATTATTGTTTCTATTGTTTCTACTGACAATATTTGTCAACTTTAGGTTTTTCCTATCTTAGCACAAGATAGGACTCATACAAAAGATTCGTACTTAGGGGGCTGGCATGTTGTTCCAACTCATCGCCTACCTAGATTTTATGTTTATGTTTGTCCTGGTATTCAGTTGTTTAACTGAAAAGAGAGGAACAAGCTCAAGACCTAAGCATTCAAAAGTAATATAATTGTGTGATTTTTACATGGTAGATTAAAATATGAATAGTTTTGTGACAGAAGTAGCCTTGTCAGAATAAAAATTTATCTTTCCTTTTCCGTCCAGACATAAACCTATATAAAGGCATTTGTACAAATAAATATCAGCATGTGCCTTTGATATAAAATCAATGTGATTCATTAGAATCTATAACTCTATTTAGTATTTAGGTAATTTTTTTTTCTGAGCCAAAGATATAGTAATTGTTTGGAAAATCAGTCACCTGAATTCTTTGACCCTTGTGATCTAGCAGGCTGTGTCTTGTTTTCTAGCAAAATTTGATTCATTATTCAGTTTGTCTGCCAGTTAAAAGCAAACATTATGCCTCAAATCTGAATTGTCTGTTTTCCAGTGTTACATGGGATATTGATGTCAGACAAAAATTATAATTTAATTGTTTTGACATTTTGATCTGAGCATTTCAGATACAAAAGGTGATTCATCTTGCATAGAAAACTACAGTTTTGAGCTCAGCATGAGTTTTCCCTAAATGCTTTCTTATAAATGTGGTAACTTTTAAAAAAAGTTATGTTTTAATCATAATGCAAATTTATGCTCAATATTAGTTACCAAAGTATGATTTGACAGTAATAAATTGCAGATATTTTAAGTTTTAGATGTGTAGTCATTAAAAGCTTTAGAAATGCTATGTCTACTTTAAAAACATCATTAAAATTCCTTTTTAAAAAGTTTTCATTAGATATAATTTTACATTTTAGATGTTATAACTGATATAGTATAATCTTTACATATAAAATTATTCACCCATTTCTTCAGTTATTGGCTTCAGATGTATCTATTGATGAATTTAGAACTTTGTATAAGGTGTCCTATGTTTCTCCTGTGCATCGTGTACAGCTACCACTGGTGATTAAATAACTTTAATGAATTCCTAGATATATTTGGGACTGCTTTTACCTTTTTATTCTTAGAAACTAGAGTAAAACAAAGGAAAACACTTTAAAACAAATTATACTCTCTTGTAAAGAAGGTGCATGTGTGTATATGTGTGTGTTGTGTGTGTATTTTCCTTTCAGTTGAAGATATCACTTAATGATTTGACAATTTCTTGAGCTATCTAGTTCTAAAAGAACTTGTATTCTAATTAGCTCAGGAGGTGGGGTTCAGGTTTTTTTAAAACATTGAAATCAACCTGAAAACATTTTCTGCTAAGATTTTGAACTCTTAGAGCACTCAGAAAAAAGAAAACATCCCTAGGACACTAAAACACCTTTTGAAATACTAGTCATAGAAATCAGCTTGAAATTTGTAATCACATTTAGATGATAAAAGCCTCTTTTATCCAACCTTCTCAAGTAAAGAAGAGATGTGATTGAAGAGATGAAGATTAGGAAAAACGTTAGAAACTTTGTGGTCTTAGATCCTTTAACTAAATTTAATTTTATTAGAATTCTAGACAACTTTAAAACAAGAACTGGGTATTATCAAGCAAAATGACTATTTAGGAAATTGACTCTGGCATATATATGTTTATGAAGATGCCTCAACATTTCTTTGGCCCTTTTCTTTCCTTTTTTTGAGACAGGATCTCACTATGTAATATAGTCCAGGCTTGCCTTGAACTCACTATGTAGCCCAGCCTGACCTCCAGGATGTCAATCCTCCTGCCTCAGCCTTGTGAGTGCTGGCTTTACAGATTTACCACCATGCCCGGAGTGGTGACTCTTTTTGAGATGAGAGAATGTGTAGTTTCCCATCAAATCTTTATTTATAGGTGACCCATGGTTCATAGGAGAAATCGTTTTTAGTAACTCATGGCTTGAATTGTAAAATATTAGACTTTATCATCTAAGAACTCCCTGAAAAAGAGCCTAGTACTCGTCAGAGGATGAGAGGCTCCCTCAGAATGGAGCAGTCTGAATTATTTGTTCAGTGACCACCTGTGTGCTAGAAAATGAGATGATGCTTCTCTGAGTTCTCCAAGCCACTGCTAAGCATAGTCTGTCTTCTCAGAGTGATAGTGAAACTTTTTCTTTTTTTTTAAAATCAGTTAATCTAGTGTTATAGTTTGTGAATAGATGTCCTCCAAAAGCCTCGAGCTTTTCCAGAGGTGGCTGAATGTCCGAATAAGATGAGAGGGGCAGGAAGATACTGGCAAGGTTCCCTGTTGCCTTTTCCACCACATACTTACCTTGTTGTTCCTCCTCTCTGAGACCTGTTTGCCATTTCTGTCTTGCAGCTGAAACCTCTGAAATGGGAAGCAAACCTTTTCCCCTTTAATTTTTGGTGCTTGCTGTTTTATCTCAGCAGTGAGAAAAAAATAACTAACACATCTAGTAAGTTAAATGTTTAAAAAATGTATGTGAATCTGAGTATGATACCCAGTGCAAAACACATAAGTTTGAAAATAAAATTCACCGTAGTTGTTAACTTGCAGTAGATATTCATAGATAGAGTTCATGGAATTCAGGAGAGGATGTGGTTATCATAAATGTGTGTAGTTTGGTTGTCATATTCATTGTTTCTAGCTCTTCTAAGCTTATCATATAATACCAGATACTCAAGTTATTACTGTTGTCTATCTGCTTTGGTTTACTTTGCTTTCCTGGATACAACCATACTACTGTGTTAGAGGCAGAGGAGTAATTTCCTTCTTTACTATGTTTTTCTCTGGAAGTGAAGTAGAATTTATGTGAAATGTTCCATCACTCTCTGTCCTTCAGTTTGAAAATTTAGAGGAATTTTCTGAGATAGTATGAAGAAGTGCCATGCACATGTTACCCATTTCAACCCTGCTGATTGTGTCTGACATAACCATAGTACAGCATCAAATCCAGAAATTGAGTGTAAGTGCATAGTTCTGTTTTTTATCTTCTGAAGATTCATCTAATCATCCCCATAATCAGGAAACAGAATTATCCCATCGCCACCAAGATCCTTTTACAGGACCCTCAAAGGAAATACTAATTAAGTATTTAATTTAGCAAAGGAATTATTATTCACTTTCTTCTAATTTTTGAAGTTTTTAATGGAAATACTAGATCATTTTGAACCATGAAACAAAGGTTGAAATATTACCTGTATGATACAGGAGAGCTTGAATAGTTATAACTGAAAAAGTAATATATGAACAATGTTTTTCAAAACTCAGTTTCAACTTGCTGTTAAGGATGTATTTATTTATTTATCTATTTATTTTTGAGACAGGGTCTCGGTTTGTAGTTCAGGCTGGCCCTAAGCTCACTGTGTAGCCCAGGCGAGCCTCAACTCACAGCAATCCTCCTGTCTCCCAAGTGCTGGGATTACAGACGTGAGCCACGGATGCCAGGCATAAGGATCTTTATTTTGGAAGATTAGGCATTCTGATACATGAAGAATGGGGCCAGGTGATAGCATGTGCTCTTGTCCATTTCCATGACTAATCTTTATGAAAGAGAAGTCTTGTTGAGGATTTAAGAACCCATATGGACTTGGATTTTCCTGTGGAACTCAGAGGAGAAGGACTAACATTTGAGCAGTGTCAGAGCACTGTTAATCGCATTGTACCACAATGCTATATTAAAATCAGGCAAGTCTTATTTTATTTAGCTAATGTTTTAGTAGGACAAGTATTGTAATACTGGTACCCTAGAAATCCTTCTTTTTTTTAAATTTTTTAAAATTTTTTAATTTTTTAATTTTAATTTTTTTAAATCTTTATTGGTACATTAAATATACACATCATGATTGCACTCCATAATGGGGATTTGTACCAGTATAAGACACAACTTAATTCTCATTTTTTCCCATAGCCCTACCCACCCTACCACCCCCCCCCATATACATAAAATTGTAACAAAAAAGTAAGGAAACAAATTTTTTTTGTTTGTTTGTTTTTGTTTTTGTTTGAGACAGGGTCTCACTTTGTAGTTCAGGCTGGCCCTGAGCTCAGCCTGAGACTCACATCACAGCAGTCCTCCTTCCTTGGGATTACAGGTGTGAGCCACCGTGCCCAGCACTGTGGTATGTGGTACTGATCGCTGGACGTGAGTCTCCACACCCAGTATTGTATGTGATTACTGGGGATCGAACCTGGGCTCTTGCACTTGCAAGACAGGCACCTTAACTACTGAGCTAAATTCCCAGTCCGAGAAATCCTTCTTGAGAGACCTTCTGTGAGATATTTCAGGCCATCAAAATCTGTGATTTTAAGTCTACTATATGAACAGCTTTTTTAAACAGCTTATAAGATATTTTCAGCTTCACTTGAAACTTTTAAGATATTTATTATTGAAATAGCTATCTTCTGCTGGGTTTTCCACTATCCAGCAAAATAATTTTTATTTAGAGGTTTGAGATACTATTGAACCTTTGAGAAGTAAGTAATAGAAGCAGCTGTTTCTGGTTTAACCCTTTCCCTTTCTTTGTAGGTTTCTGCTTAGAGCAAAGAATTCTCATCATTCTCGTTTTTGCTGTTACCTGAGTGTTCTTCATGATGTCGTTATTGTTACAATATTTAAATATTAGCCCCACACCGCTATCATCTTCCCTATATTTCCTATCAATTTAGGAAGGTTCAAGCAGAAATCTAAATGAATAAGTATATTGGTTTCTTCATTTGCTTTGCTTATGTTAGGTGCATGCATAGGAAAGGTAAGGAAGAATTAGGCTATTTATCTTTTTAAACATTGAAAAATTTTGAAGAAAATGATAGAATTTTATCTACACAATTCTCAATTTTAATTGTAATGAAAAACTACATTTGTTTTAAAGATTTTTAAATCTTGGTGTTTTTGAAGTAAAACCTCCCCAGAATTGTGTGTATAGAGAAAGGGTAACTAATTTGTTACTTTTGCCATGGATGTCTCCACATGCAGACATCTGTCCTGACCTCTGGATTAGCCTCAGTGTGGAATGTTGCTGTGGACTCCGGTAGCAGTGTTTCATTTCTGCCCGTGCAGAGACAGTGATATTGGTGAGATTCAAGTGACTCACCATTGCTGCTTCTTACCTTGAATGGTGAATATTATTGCTGCCTGGTATCTTTTTAAAAGCAGCTGTTCTTTTATTTGTTCAGTATCAAATATAAAAATCTAATTGTGTGATTTTGTGTATCATTGTTACCAAGAATTCAATTTTAAAGCAAGCAGAAAACTACATAATAGAAGCTTGATGTGTTTGTATTATAATCTAGACATTTTCTTACTATGTATCCAATTTGAACTCCTCTAAGCATTTTTATGATAAAAAGCCTATCACATTGTGTTCAGGACAAATAGTTACAAAACCTGTAAATTAATGTTCCACAAAAAAAGACTTTCCATTATAGTAGTCTGTATCTCTGACATTGCTGTATCTCATAATGCTCTCTCTTTTGAATTACATATTCTTGAAAGTATAAAAGGAAACCTGTACCCATTTTCACAATATACTTTTTGTTTACATAGTTTATGTTTCACTTTAAAGATATAAAAAGCATTGAAACAAATAAAACACTCATTACTGTGGTACTAAGCATAGCGGAATGGTTACACAAAACAAACTGACACATACCTATCAGTGTGGGCGTGGGCACTGTGTTCCTCATTTTAAGGATTTGTGACTCCTGCTGGGATATCTGCTTTGTCTTTTTCTTGCACCTCCTTTCTTCTGGCCCACTTGTTATAGGCATGGTAAGCATTTTAATGTATTAATTTATAGTCATATAAAATTATTGTAACACTAAATGGCCTGTGGGAATTTTCACATTACATTTTGCTTCAAGCCTCAGTTTCCCATATCAGTGTTCTGTTTCTCTGTGATCCTTGACAACATAGTTCACCTGTATTTCATGCTTTTTAAAAAATGTGATGATTTTTTCCCCAACCTCCAAACATTGTTTTAAAATTAAATTGCCATTATGGTTGGTAAAGCACCCAATACATTTCCTGACATCTAAAACTTAGTAAATATTATTTCTCATTAATTTCGTTGTTCCTTTTCACCATTTTCTTATCTCCTGCCCTCGTAGGGAAAGGAGCCTCATAAAATGGATATGGACTATGTTTTTTCCTCTATTCTTTGTTCAGCTGCACAGGAAGGGCAAGGGGACTGGTAAAGTAGGATAATAAAGTCTTTGTTTGTGCCAGTGAGGATGTTTCCTTATGGGAGGGAGATTAGGGAGACTTGGCACATTGTGTGATACCTAATTAATACTGTTGTGGCCACTGGGTAGTAATCTGTGGTGATTGTTTCACTGCCCTCTGGCTGGGTAAAGCCAAACTTCTGAGCTTGTCAAAGTAAAGTTGGGTACAGTCTCCCTCTGTTAAAGACTCTAGCCTCCTTTCCATATCCTAAATGTATTTTAATTCTCCCATCCCTACCCTAGATGCAGTGTTTTTATTCTCAAACCTTTGGACACCTGATCACTGCATGGAACACCTTTCTCCCTCCTTTACATGACAAGTGCCTGTGTAGCTTGCAAGACTTGGTTGGAGAATACCATTTTTGTTTGTGTTTCCTGAGAGCCAGTCACACTCTCTCCACTACAGTATGTCTTCACATGTATTTTGTTATATACACTCTGTATAAATTCTGTTTAAATTTGTAATTCATGCTATATATATATTTGCTTTCTTTACCAGTGCAATTTTCATTTTTTTCCCCATTTGCATTTGGTGCATGGAAGAGACAGTGTCTTGATTTTTGCTTCTTTACTCATCTAGCTCCTACATTGTGTCCAGTGTTTATTAAATGAATTTATCTCCATGACAAAACATAAGTACTTTATCATGTTCGATAGCCTAGTAGCTCAAACTAAAACTACTCCCAAATCTCTGTTCCTCTTATAAAATATACTTCCAAAAGGAGCCCCTTAGTTATGTTGCATAGTTAGCTTTGCTAGGATCACAGAGATGCCTTGGCCAACATAGACAGGACTGATAGCTGAAGGTACCACTTCATCTCATAATTTCATTGCTTTTTTTTTTTTTTTGCTGGAATTTGGTGTACTTCAAGAAAGAGATTAATGTAGAGGAAGTGAAAATTTCTTTTACTTAAAATATTTCTTTTATCCTATATGGTAGAGCAAAGTTATGATTCTTTATAAGCTTGGTAGAGAGGACAACTCGCGCACTGTTTTGTGAGGGTGGAGTGAGGAGACAGGAGTCAGGATTATGCATCCAAAGGTCATGTCTTTAGATAGGGCCTAGATACTTGAATTAAGGAGGCAAAGAGAACTATGCAAGGGGCAAGAAGCTTGAGAATATAAACATTGTTCAACCATTGTATTAAGCTGCTGGAGAAAAACAGAAAGGATTAAGTGATGACAGTAATAATTGGAATTGAACTTGGTTACAAGTAGGTCCTATTTAGATCCTGGATCATCTAACCCCTCCTTATGATTTAAAAAGATTATTAAATAGTCTACTCTTGTTTACATAGATCCAACTCAAATAGCACCATTTGGGAACATGATGTTGTTAGAATTGTATTTGCCTCTTGGGATACTTAATGCTACCAAGTTACAGTGCACGGGAGGCCTGGCATGAGAAAGGTAGAAAAATGCAAAGACCAAAAGAGCTGGCTGTTCTCTTCAAAGAAAACAGTGGAATATGTGGTCGGCACCTCGGTCTATGGAGAGATACAGGGAAACAAGAAATTATTTTATTGGTTATAAGTAACTGAAGACTATTTGGCATAGCGCTGAATTCAGTTCAGTTAAATTTATAAATGCTGAGTAGCTACTCTTTTCTGGGAAATAAAGGATTAAGATGAACTCTGATTTGACTTTCATAGAGCTTATGGTGCAATTAGGGACTGAGGAAAACAATCGCTAAAAACTAAGAAATGAGGTAGGAAAATAAATTTTTTTTAAGTTTACAAAATTATGTTTTACTCTAAGCCTCTTTTTAATAATGAACTAGAGATGATAGTTTGATATTATTTGATATTAGCACCATGCATTTAGGACCTTGTTACTTTTCTGGTCTGTAATTTTGTCTTTATTTGTTGTATTGATATTGGACATAGAAATATGGTATGTGAGGCTGGTAAATTTGAAGTATCACATGTTTTAAACATTAGCTCTGTTTTCCATTTTTAGAACTGAGAACTAATCAGTACAAGAGTCAGGCTGCAAAAATCAACACAAATTGTACATTTGTTTGATTTCTTTTCTTTCTAGATGTTTTGAATCTTATATTCTTACAGGTTAAAGTAATTTTTGTTTGTTTTTTTGTTTGCTAATGCTAGGGGTTATCTAACCCAGGATCTCACACATCCTAAGCAAGTGCTGCAACACTCTGCCTGACCCCCAACCTTTATAGGTAACTTAAAGAGATCATCTGATCCACTCCTTTTCATTGAAAAAGACTATAAAGTGATCTGCTCTGAGTTACATAGATATGACTCAGTTAATGCCAAACTGGAAATAGAAATTGATTTTTGACTTGTAGTCCAGTCTCTGCCACTATCCAAATGTGTACATTGGTTTAAAACTAAAAATTTATTTTAAAATGTTTTTTTTTAATGTAGTAGCATTTCTATTTGTCCCAATAAGATGTACAGATACACTTTATTATCTCACATTAGTCTGATAGAGCTACTAAACTAACTCAGGCTTGCTTCCTAAGTTAATATTTCTTCAAGTCTTTGATATTTCTTGCAGATATAAAGATAGTCAGAATAGCAATCTAGCATTTTTCCAGGGCAAAGGAGAATTTGAGGAATGAAATGATAGGGAAGGTGGATTGAAATAAATGGATGGTCCAGATGAGTGATTCCAAAGATTTTTAGGAAATTTTCTCCCACTATTAACACAATGAGAAAATAGAACTATGCAATGAGATTTCTACTTTATTTTGTGATTATGCCTCTTCTTTCTTTTTGTAAAAATAACATTGATGAAAACCTAGTAAATCTATTTCCTCCTTCCCTCTTTCCATCTACCTCACCCCCCCCCCCCCATCCCACGTTCGCTTGGTTTTCATTCCATGAGTTCTTTTAGTGGAAGATGTTTACCTGGAACCACCAGCATCAGTGAGCAG
Organism: Petromus typicus; assembly: GCA_004026965.1. NCBI lineage: Eukaryota > Metazoa > Chordata > Mammalia > Rodentia > Petromuridae > Petromus > Petromus typicus. The sequence goes on from PVIR01005982.1 coordinate 48,500, forward strand.
TAGAACTCAGGTGGTGCCTGTAGCAGAAGGATGGGGGAAAGAAAGACCCGCTGCCTGGGACCAGACATACTTACACCCCAGAGGGAGAGTGGGAGAGATGAAGACAGTTTTTCAGTATCTGCGAGCTTTTCCTGTGAATATCATGGAAAGAAAGTGGCTTGAGGAAATCCTTATTTGGAGTTCTAGGAGTTTGCCTTGGATTCACTCAGTAATCTTATGGGATCACTAAGGACTTCACTCTCAAAATGAAAATTACAAATGTGGATTTTTAAATTACTTTAGAAATCTATGTGAACTCTGCCATTCACTGTAAGTTTCAAAGGCAGTCTCTTTACTTGGATATAGTCTTTGAATAGATTTCAAGCAAAGCTTTTCAAAGTAGAATGAGAGTTTCTGGTAAGAGATAGCAATCTTGCCTTTTTTTCATGTTTGCAAAACCACTTGCATATTTTATTGTGCATACTCTGTAATTGTGAAGTGGTACCACAAAGATACTTAAGTTTTTGAAAGTATTTTTAGCAAATTAATGAGATACTGGCAACATTACTAAGATTAAAAGTAAATCAGATTTATAGATGATTTCACTTTATAAGGACATAAATGTGCATTGCTAATAAAATGAAAAAATGAAACCAAACTACAATCAATCTTTTCTCCCTCAGTAAAACCTGTATATAATTTCCAATATATAAGGGTCATATAATGTGGAATCAAACACATACATCAAGAATTATTTTTAAAATGTTTTTCTTTTCATTTCATGTAGGGTTTAAATGTTTTCCTCGACTAACAATGTAAAAAGAGTTCTAAGATCAGTTTTATGTTAGTTAGCTTTTCTATCCTTATATTTAAAAATATGAGAAAATGGGAATATTTAACATTTGTTCTTATTTGAAGAAGTTTGGATGAAAAGATCCAAGTGATACACAAATCTATATGGGCCTTGTTTATGTCTTTATGTGGAAGGAAAGTGTAATAATTTAAAAGAATTATCATACATATGATTATTTAAAAACAGCGTTCCTCTGATTCACTACATTAGTTTTAAACTGACTTGCAGAGACCAAATGAAGAAAAATTTCATGTTTATATGTTTTTTAATCAGAATAATAGTCATTGCAGAACATTCAGAAAACCTAGAAGTATATTAAAATAAAAAATTATCCCATTTCTAAGATTATAAAATTGTATTAATCTGCCATTTTAGCATCCATATATATATATGTATATATATATACATATATATACACACATATATATACATATATACATATATACACACACATATATACATATATACATATATATACACATATATACATATATACATATATACACACATATATATACATATATACATATATATACACATATATATACATATATATATACATATATATATATCTGGTGTGTGTGATAAGCTTATTTCTTTGTTGTTGGGTACTTAAATTGTTTACGCAATTATTACATCTTTGAATTAATGCAAGTTAGTTTTCCTGATGCTTTCTTTTTTAACTGTGTAAGCTTATTGAAAAGACTTTTCTCCAAATTACATTTCCCTTTCTTCTGTCCTTGCATACTAGCTAATTCTTGGAATCTTCCCTCTCACTTTTGTATTCTGAAAATATCCTTGTTTGGTAGTACTGCTATGATAACTTAAGCTTGTTTATGATGAGTATTTTGCCATTATGTGTAGGCAAAGTATATATGGTTCTTCATCAAGTTACCCATGGACCTTTAGAGGAGGTTCTTGTGCAGCCTGAGAGCCATAAATATGCTTTGAGATAATATATGCAAAGATCTAAATAGAAAGTAGGGAGTGAAATAGTACTTATTCATAGTACAGTTGAATTTTTTTCTAGTGTGAAGCATTTTATGCTAATATTAATAGTGACAGCTGCATGAATTAAGTATTGATTTTTTAATGAACAACTTTTTATTGCTTTCAAGAATACAACAGTTTCTCAGTAGTATATAATATACGTTATATTGGCTGAGTCATATCTGTGTTTCTTAATTATAATTTTTAATAAAATTTATCATTTGGTAGGAAAAATGAATAGTGTTTTAGAGAAGATTATTGAAAAAAATATTTGGTCTTCAGCCTTTTGAAAGGCATATATACTTTTTCCCATGTTTTACGATCTTGATACTTATTAACATAAATATTATTACTTTGTGGAAAACTAGATTGCTATTCAAAATGATTTACATATTTTTTGAGAAGTCTCAATGTTCTTTTTCATGAACTATGATAATTAATTGAAAAATAAATGCAAATAAAATTTAATAGAAAGTTGAAATTATTTCTGAAAACTCACAAAATATGAGTATTAATTAAGGTCCACACTAATACAGGCTTTTTGAATAGTCTTTGAGTTTCTGTATTGGTTCTGTTGTATATACTTATTTCTGGTCCCAACACTGTGCTCCATGCTATATATAGGTGTATGTATTCACGTATTCATAGTAGTGTTTAATGTTCCACAATTACCTCACATTACCTTACAGCATAAGTTCTTTCTCTGTCATTTATACACTGTGAATATTTTATATGCTATTCAAAGAATTATTTGAAGTGTAATAAATTATATGTTATTATGGTCACTTTCTATTTGAGCTGTCTTAAGATTTGTCATATAATGAAGTATATTTTATTCTTCTTAAAGTTTTCATTGCATAAATATCTCTAAATTTTAAAAATACCTTCATTTAATACCATTTTTATATGAAGTATAAAAGGGTTAGAGAATAATTGATTTATAATTTTAATAGTTTTCCTTAACTATTTTTTTCTTAAATGTTACTTCTTATTTCCAAATAAGGTTAGTTGTTGTCAAAGCATTTGTCCTTGGTTGTTATGAAATCTTTCAGAACAAACGCAAAATGGTTTATTGAATACTTAAACAAAAAATCCAGCCAGCGTCTTCCAAATGGAAATCAATTCAGAACATATGCAGTTTATTTTCACAAATCTATTGAAGTAGAAGTAAAATTTCTTATACTTTTTGCATTGAACAATAGAGCAATTATCAAAATAAGAAATACAGAATATTATGGATTTTTTAAAAATGAAGGGCAAACATATGGAAGTACTATGATAGCCAATTAAAATTTCCTAAAATGAAATAGAAAAATCTTCAGCATTTTACACCTTTCTGTACAAAATGTTGGTGCTCTGAAAATACAGAATTTGGATTGAAAATTGTCAAGAATTAGAGAATTAATTCATATTTGTTTTTAAATTACTAAGAGCATTGATTTACAGTGAAAATAGGGAAAATCCTGCTTAGAAAAATTAATATAAGAAAGTTATAAAAATATAGTGTTTCAGAATTATGATAGGAAAGGTCTTTATAAAATTAAGATTTTGTTTCTATATTGATTCATGATAGAATAGAAGTATTAGTAGATTTTAGTGTTTTGTTTTTTTTTTTTTTTTTTAGGTTTTTTTTTTTTGAGACAGGGTCTCGCTTTGTGGTTCAGGCTGGCCCTGAGCTCAGCCTCAAACTCACATCACAGCAATCCTCCTGCCTCTGCCTCCCGAGTGCTGGGATTACAGGCGTGAGCCACCACTGTGGTATGTGGTACTGGTTGCTGCTGGGGTGAGTCTCCACACCCAGTATGGTATGTGGTTACCGGGGATCAAACCCAGGTCCTTGCGCTTGCAAGACAGGCGCCGGAACCACTGAGCTAACTCCCTGGCCCATAGATTTTAGTTTTATAAAAAAGGCATTTGTTTTATTGTTAGTGTTCAATCATATCATTATAAAGGTACTTATGAACAACTTATATATCTCTGAGCTTTAATTGGTCTTGAGAACACACAGAATTTAAAAGTCATTGTTCAGCTCTAGGTAACTTGTGTGCAGTGAATCATGCTTTCTGGAAGAGTGCTATATAAGCCATTGTATAGACTAGAAGATAGCTAAGAAAGCACTTTTGTTGCTGGGTCTGCAGGGAGGGATTTTGGATTTGGGGAGGCTTTGCAAGCCAAATCTGTATTAGTGTAATTATTTCCTGTGGGGAAGAAGCCACAGGATACTCATGGCTCTCAATGATGTCTGTTCAGTATGCTTTTGTCTTCTCATGCAGAAAGGCTTCTGTTTGCTGGAAAATAGTAATGGTGGTGGAACCCTGAAAGAAACAGTTAAAAAAATAATGACTAGTGTCTACATGAGAAAGACCTTTAGAGAGAAGCATGACAGGAAGTCTTGGAGTCAATTTGAAGGGTAGTTAAACTGATGTGATTTTTGCCTACATTCTTTAAGTTTTATTTCATGTTCTTTTTGTGAGAGTCCTAAAAAAATCAATTTAATGATATACTCTATTATCTTCTTTCTTTGTTTATCTTATTCAGATTTAAAATTCTTTCTTAAGGCCTGTTTAAAAAGAAGTGATTGAAAAATGTGGAATAAGAAATAAACAAGGTAGAATCATATTTGGAAATAAGAAATCTGATTTATATATAATATATAAAGGAAATATATGATAACATATATTAAGGAAATAAGGAATTCAGAAAACATTTTTGAAATACAATACTTCTTGGCTGTAACCTTTTATTATTATTATTATTATTATTATTATTGAAATAAATTAGTTGTCTTTAATTTCAAAGCTGATTCCACAAAGTAATGTTTAAGTCTTTTTAAAGTCTTATACTTACAGAAACAATGCATATGGGATTGTAGTACAGTGTTCTAATCTTATTCTAACCTGTATCTATATATATATATATATATATATTTTTAAGTTTAAAGAATAATATGTTTTGGGGTTTATTTGGCTCAGTGTTTCAGAGGGTTTAGTCCATGGTCTTCTGTCTCTAAGGCAGAAATGGCATGACAGAAGGGCCTCTGCCGTCAAAGTACTCGACTCACGAAAGTCAAGAAAGGGAGGGACACAGAGACAGGGTCAGAGACAGAGGTTAGGGAGAAGAAGATAGCCTTTAGGGTCATGTTCCCAGAGAGTGACCTCCTTCACTTTGACTCTCCCTCTTAACAGCAAATTTAGCTATGAAATCATCGGTGGATTTACTTACTGATGAGTATTGCACCCCCATGTTCACCTTCCAAAAGCCCCACCTCTGAACATATGAACTATTCGGGAGACATTTTAAATCTAATCCTTAGTGACTTCTATTTTGTTATTAGTTATTGTTGATCTCTTACTGTGCCTGTTTTGTAAGTTAAACTTTATGCTTTCAGACCTCAGGCGTGTCTTGGCATCAGGAGTGTATCTGCCGCAGATAGGGGGTACTACTGTATATGTCTGATTATATTTAAATCTATTTTTCTGGTGCTGGGAATTGAACCCAGGGCTCTTTGCAGGCCAACCAAGCCTTCTGCTATTGATTTATTTGTATTTGTATTTTTAAAATAAAGATTTTCATAATATTGAAATAATAATTTTGACACTAAATGGAAAATTATTTGTTGTACATATTGACACATTTTTTAAAAATGAAATTTGTTAGTGTTCTCTTACACAGGGAGAGGTTTTAATCATTTTTGTATGCCAGAGTCTACCCCAATGTGTTGTACAAAGTCATGTTCTATCATGTATAATGAGTTTTAGTGTCTGTTCTCATAAAGACTTGTCACTGTTTAGTTCAAATCAACATTCCACATTTGTTATGTAAATTACTAAAAGTTTAAATGAATTTAAATGTTTCCAAATATACATGTTTATTATATTTACATCATTATGCTTTTCTGCTCTCAGAAATAATCTTTTGAATAAAAGTTAAGCCTCTGAGCTAAAGTTTTCTTTTTCTTCTAATACTTTTACTATGCTATGTCATTTTGTGAGGATAGGAAATACTTATTTTATATCAGTTTGTTTTAGTTTTCTAATAATTTTTAAAAAATTTTTCCTTGTTGTTTTTCCTGTAGTCTTATATGCTGTCTACATGTATACACGTTTTTACTAAGTTTTACCTTTTCATCTCCATTGTGCAGCTTTTATTGTATGTGTATGTATTCACAGAGAGAAACTTACATAACAGTCCTAGTATTTACATTGGTGTAAATATAAAGGGGCTTATTTCTCTTGCACACGTGGTGATATACTAGTGGTTTGTCAATATGTTTAGTTTTACAGAATTACAAATATCGAATCCTTACTGCTGTGAAGTCTCCTAGGGTGTTGTACTTGTCTCCAAGGTTAAATTTGGGACTTTGCTATTGTTACTTTAATTTAAGCAAAGGAAGAAAGTACAGAAGGTAAACAATCTCCTTTTGAACAAGTCTAAAGTTTCACATTCAATTGGTTAGACTTTCTCACATGATAATAACAGCTGAAAGGGAAGCTGGGAAATACTGTTTCTGTGTGGGTGGGCACTTATTTAGTAACACTGTATTATTGTGAAGAAGGAAAATAGATTTCAGGTGAACCCTACTAGTTACCACAATGCACTTAAATTATTTCATGCTGTTTTGCAGTTTTGTTTCATTTATACAAGAGTCAATTAAGGAAAGGATCAAGGGAAGGATGGAGTATTCCTGATTTTTAGAATGTACCTGCTGTGACCCAGCAGCATGGTGTGTCAACCCTGATTAGTAGAATTCCCAATGTGAAAATTAAGTCTTAGGAAATAGCAGTTGTGTTCAAGGTCCAGGTGACTCCTTCTCATGTGTAAACTTTCCTTTGATTATCAAATTTAACAGAATTTGAGGTTCAAGGGTTACTAAGAGAGACTGGGTTTCATATATAGGGCATCCATGTCCTGTCAGCAGTCAGTATTTATTTTTTTCAGTGCTGAGAATCGAATTTAAGGCCTTGCAAATGTTAGGCAAGCATCCTGCCACGGAACTACCCTACCAGACTTATGCATATACTTCTTTATATCTGCCTTGAAACATGTGGCTTTCCAAAGCAAAACATGGAAGTTTTTTTACTGGTAAAGCTGAAAAATCAAGTACTTTCATATATTGATAGCGAGAGTGTAAAATATCAATTCTTTACATATCTATGTGTTGAAAGTAAGTTATGTATTAAATTTAACAAGTGTTTATTATACAATTACCAACACATTTGTCCTTTAATTCAGCATCTTTTATAGATAGTCACATTTAAGATATTAAATAGTTATACAATTATTATTACAATGTTCATAATAGCAGAGATTAGATACAAATTAGTCATTGATTAAGGACTGGTTAAATAAACAGTATACTTACATCAAACAAATTACTATGTAGATATATGAAATGATGTTGATTACATTTAAATATTGACATGCAATACTCTTAAGATTTGTCCTTATGTAAAAAAGTAAAAACAGAATATCTGATAAAATACCCTCTATCTAGAATGAATGCAAATATTATATTCTCATACATATATGTATATTTCTGCCTTCATAAAATATTTTCAACAGAATGATAATATGAAACCAAAAATTTAGTAATTACATTGTAAATTTCCTCTTATGAATCCTAATTTTATCCTTGTAAAACTCTGTACCTTTATTGCAGTAAAGAAGTTTTTCCTTTACTGAAACAAAAATCATAGTTTGCCATCTTTAGATAATCTAATTTTAGTTGAGTAGTTTCATTTAGGATGCAAAAGTTCTCTTCTGTAGTGTCTTTGACATTTAGTTATTCCTCATGTGTTAACACTGTTATTGATAATAACTTTATTACTATGGAAATAACAGGGTCTGTTCATTTAGTCACAATAAAAAACAAACAAACAAACAAACAAAACTGTCTAGGATAAAGCAGAAATCTAAAAACTGTTTTATTGGCCTGAAGGTACACAGGTTTTATATTGCTTCCTTGGAGTAAGGATCAAATTATCATCAGGAAAATTGATATAAAGGGGGTCCGTTGTTCCTACTTGAGACAGTTCATACAGTTGCTAGTGTCAGAATTCATCTTTCTGTGAAGCCCAAATCTATACATATTTACCTTTCATGACATACACATGTAAATAAAAGCCTTTCAGTTATTTGAGAGACAAATATCAGACCGAAAGTGTTTTGTTCTTTTGCCTTTCCTTTGCACATGATAATTTGTAGACTTTCTCATATTGTTTCTGTTTTAGACATTAATCATAGAAAATGTGATATGTAGAAGTGAGTACAGGTGTCTGAAGGCAGGATATGAATATACAAAGATAGTGGAATTATCACCTGCCTAGGCTTGTGTGGTGTATGTGTTTCCATACGTTTTAATTTTAAGATTATATTAGTTCTTTTGGCATCTCAGGCACCATGTTATATCATTTTGATTTTGAGGTTAAAAAAAGGAAACTCTACTGCATCTCTCAAATGACCAATAATATTGAGCATTTCTTCCAATACCTCTTAGCTGCTCTTACTTCTTCCTCTGAAAAGTGTCTATTCATTTCAGATACCCATCAGGTGCCTATGAATTGGGTCTTTAAATTTGGGTGGGCTGATTTTTTTTAAGCTCCTTATATGTTCTAGATAGTAGCCCTTTGTCTGAGAAACAGCTGGTAAAGATTCTTTTCCATATTGTTGGTTGCTTTTTCACTCTGTTGGTGGTTTTCTTTGCTGTGCAGAAGCTTTTTAATAGAATGAGATCCCATTTGTTGATTTCTTCTGCCATTTCTCATGATATAGAGGTTTTGTTCATGAAATCTTTCCCAAAACCAATGTCTCCAAGAGTATTACTTAACCAGTTTTGCAGCAGATTTAGTGTTTCTGTTTTAATATTTAGGTCTCTAATACGCTGATTTTAGCTTGGTGAAAAGGTCATCACTAGTCATTCAAGGATTCAGATGAAAACAACATTGAGATTCCATCTCACTCCACAAAGAATGACTGCTACCTCAGAAAGATCAAGCAAAAAATGCTGGCGAGTATGTGGAGAAAAAGGAACATTTTGCACTTTTAGTGGCTGTATAGACTTGTACAACCTCTGTAGAAATCAGTGTGGAGATTCCCCAAAAAACTAGGATTAGAGAGGTCTCATTTGACCTAGCCATTCCTCTGCTAGCTATATACGTAAAAGAATTAAAAGATTCATATCACAGATACATATGTTCAACCTTATTTATAGCAGCTCAGTTTGTGATAGCTAAATCTTGGAAACAACCAAAATGTCTTTCAACTGGAGACTGGATAAAGAAGATGTGATTCTTTTATAGAATGGAGTATTATTCTGCCATTAAAAATGATAAGATTGAGTCATTCATACTCAAATGGATATATCTTCAGGATATGCTCATAAGTGAAATAAATAGGTTAGAGATGTGTAAATATCATGTCTTCTCTGGTATGAAGGTGTAAATGAGTTCTAGTGTATATAGTTGATATTGTGAAATAGAAAATATTTTAAAGGAAATAGGATGTAGAGGTCAATAGTGAGGTGAAAAAGAATGATAGAAATAAAAGGAAATAAAGCTTATGTATATAGAGGGTAGGGCGTTGTAGGGTGGGTATGGGTATGAGAAAAAATGAGAATTAAATTGTGTCATATACTGGTACAAATTCCCAATGTTGAATGCGATGATGATGTGTATATATAATGTACCAATAAAGATTTGAACTTAAAAAAAGAAATTCAAAATTGTACTCAATTACAAGCTGTATGAATACTTTATTATACATTTTTACAGGCATTATTCAATAGTGAATTATGAATAACATTTTTAAAAAGAAAATTATTTTGAATGGAAAATATTATATAGCATTGCACATGACAGAACTATTGATTTCTATGAGAATGTCTTAAGTACTTTTGTGTGTATGTTTGTATAGTGAACCAATATGTACCTTGTATTTTTAGAAGTGATTACAGTAAAAACAAGTTTACTTTGGTTACACTTTCCTAATTTTTTTCTTTTTTTGTTCTTCTATATCTTTCTCCTTCACTCCTCTCTTTTCCTTTCTTTCTTCCCATTTTTCCTTTTTTCTTGTTTGAAAAGAGAGTATTATTTTGCATGCCCTTTATGATTCTCATTTAACTATGCGTGTTTCTCTAGAGTCTAGGGACATTTTAAATGAAAGATATTCTGCTTTATAGAATCTCATCATTTATTGTTTCTGCAATTTGTTTTAATGAAGCTCTTTTGTTGAACATTTGCCCTGTTTCCTAATATAAATAAGTCAGTCAAATGCTTTCATATATCCTTATTGTTTTCTTATGAATTACTTCTAAAACATAATTGGTGAATCAAAGGATCAGCATATTTAAAATCTTTCATAAAAATATTCCCAAATACTCACTAATGTGCTTTTACCTGCACTGCCTACTAATTTGATAGTTTAAATATAACAGGTTAATACTCTTTAGTTTTAATTTTCAAAATTAATTTTGGTGGAATTTACATTTATTTCATATCTCAATATGTAAATACATGTTTTTAAAACCTTTGAGTCCTTTTAAGTTATTCTTTCTTCTAAATGTTATCAAAACCCTAAGATTTTTGCTAATTGTCATTATTATTTATAAACCTATTGTATCTTCACACAGTTTACTAAAAGTGGTGTTATAAAAAGATTGAGTCCAAATGTAGAATCTTGAGGCATAGCCCTAGAATCATTCATGCCACACTAAAGGTAATTTACTAATCAAAATTTTGGCATGTTCAGCCAATTTTGAAATTATGTAATTTAAAGGTCAGCTAATCCATTGCTTTCCTTTTTACTCCATAAGAATTTTATGAGATTGTTTTTGTTTTGTTTTGTTTTACTTTTCAAGTAGTCTATGTGCAGTGATTATAAGAACAGAGCCTCTGCAAGTAAGGAGTTCTGGATTTGAATCTTAGCCCTTCATTTGGCTGGCTTTATGCCCTTGAATAGGTTGCTCTGATCTCTTTGCTTCAGTTCAGTAATTTTAAAATGGCAGTAATAAGACAAATGTGATGGTGCATTCCTTTATACTGTTACTATGGAGATTAAATGAGATATAATACTTGATACTTGGCATAAAGTAAATTTTCAGTAGGTGTTGGACATCATTGTTACTTTGGTGTATTGTAGGGCATGGTTTCATAATGACCTTGTAATAACTCTTGCTGACTAGGTACTGTCTTTTACACACTTCCAAAAGTCATCTTAATTCTAAAATAATGTTTGTTAAAGGTTTTCTAGGGATCACATAAGTCTCCATTCACTGTACTTTTCATCCTACATACTTTTTGACAGTCAGGATTTATTTTTCAATCTCTATGCTTTGACAGAGTCAATGATCATATCTATACTTATGAGAAAACTGGGTTGGAATTTCTCTGAGACTGAAGCGTTGGGCTCATTCATGAAAGATGGATATTCTCATTGTCTAAGGCTTCAGTAGGCTGTTAACCATGTTTATTGTATCTTTTCCATTTTGAAGGTCCTTCTAGTTTAGAAGGATCTAGTTTAATTCCATTTAGAAGATCCTTCCAACTAAATAGGAACCAAATACTTTCACTTTTTTGTCTGTTTCTCTTCATTCAGTGTTTCTAGTACAGCTAAGTTCCTTAGAGTGTCCTGCTTGAGGAAGTAAGACTTGTCTACAGGGAGGACCAATGTGAAGTTGTGTGTGTGTGTGTGTGTGTGTGTGTGTGTGTGTGTGTGTGTGTGTAGGATACTGATGAGCATTGGCAAAGAGGGAAGGATCAAAAAGTTTCATTTATAGCATTTCTGTTAGTCTTGCTTTAAAATTTCACAATTGTTTTTAATTTCATATTTTTTCTTTGCTTTACTATATTTATCTTCTTAAACATGAGGACAAAATCATTGTACTGAAACTTACTTCCCAATAGGTACTGATAATAGTAATTATATTGTCCTTTGTTATTATAGTACATATTTTTGTCTTATTTGGGTTTACAATTTGAGGTTTGAATATTATGTTAGTGTTTTGCAAACTATGATACTCTATATCTCTTGGTTAAATTGCATCTCCTAATTCAAATAATCCTCAGTGTTTTCCATAGCCAGAAATTACTCTTTATAAAACCTCTATGAACCAGTTATTCTTTTTTCTACACTCATATTTATTTTCTAATATCATTACCTTTAATGGGAACAGCATAAGAAAATATTGCCTAGGTTTAAATATCATATAATTGTCTACATAGGAGTTTATCTACATAGGACTTCATAGCCACATGATTTATTATAAAATAAATTCTGCCTCTGCCTCCCATGTTCTGGAATGCAGGTGTGAGCTATCACCCCCAGCACTGCAATATGTGGTGCCAGGGATAAAACTCGGGACCTTGAGCTTGTATAATTCCAGTTTATTATAAAATCATGTGATCATGACCCAATGGAAATGACAGTATTCTGAATAAGAGAAACTTGTTGAAGCTCTGACATCTCACTAGTTTTTATGTTTCATAATAGAGGACTGTCAGTGTTTGAACAGCTCTCTGATAATCTTAGATGATCTGCTCTATGAAAATAGCCAAATCCACAGGGATATTTCCATCCTGACTTTCAGCATCAGGAGGCGCTGTCACAGCTTTTCTCCTCTAACAATAGGAGCCACTTCACTTTCTTAACTAAATCTTTTCATCCTGTGATCTTTTTTATTTTTCTATGTCGGTGGACTTGGGTTTCAAAAGTTAGAATGTGAGGGTCCTTTTCCTTTCATGATTGCATTGTCTACCTCCTACCAAGTTGTTCCTATTGAAAAGACGTATAAAGTGCCAAGACTTTTTTTTTTTTTTTGAGACAGGGTCTTGCTTTGTAGTTCAGGCTGGCCCTGAGCTCAGCCTCAAACTCACATCAAAGCAATCCTCCTGTCTCTGCCTCCAAGTGCTGGGATTACATTATTATACATATTATACATAATTATTACATTTTATATATATATATATATATATATATTTGATGTGAGTAGAAATCTGATAAATACTCTTAATTTTTTGTTTGTTTGTTTGTTTCTTATTAAATTCTACTGCTGCCATTTCTTTTCTTCCTGGGAAGTGTCTTCCATCTTCAATTTAAACTCTCTTCTCAGAGGACTCCAAGTGTTGCCACAGTTCTTTGTTCATGGCAGCAAGTGATTGCTGTCTTTGTTCTAGGCACTGTGTTAGCCTATACTTTATGTGTTTTTTCTTTCTTTCTGTTTTTTTTTTTTTTTTTTTTTTGAGACAGGGTCTTGCTTTGTAATTCAGGCTGGCCCTGAACTCACTATGTAGCTCAGGCTATCCTTGAACTCACAGCAGTCCTTCTGCCTCTGCCTCCTGCATGCTGGGATAACAGGCATGAGCCACCAGCCCAGCATTGTGGTATGTGGTGCCAGGGATTAAATTTGGGACCTTGTTCTTTCCAGGCAGACACCAGAACCACTGAACTAAATCCCTGGCCCCAGCATATGCCTTATGAAAATAAGGCAGATATGTTGCTTTACTTTGAAAAATCTTTTGATATACATAGGAAAAGTACATATGCATTGCAGTGGTATTATATTTAAATCTCAGAGCAGGTGAAGCATTAGAATTTTGTTCCTAAAAACATTTATTAAGGCTTAGCAGTTACCTGGTTGAGTTGCTTGCAGCACAAAGTATTAACATAAGTAAACCTTTGTTTTTAATCTGAAGTAGAGTAATTGTAAATAAAGAGGACTAGGAGGAGGAAAAGAAGTGAGAGGGAAGGGGAAGGGGCTAAAAACCTCAAGTTGTATTATATATTATGCCCTGTACCCATTCCCTAACATGACTGTAAACTGCATATATTGTATATATAAGTAAATGAAATAAAAAATAACATAACACATATGAATATAAGATATTGTGTTAGTCACTTTCCTCTCATTACTGAGACAAAACACTTGACACCCAAAGTTATAGGGGAAGGGGTTTATTTGGCTGACAGTTCTGAGAGGCTTCAGTCCATAATCTGCTGGCTGCAGGGATGGCATATAGGTAGGTGTGCACAGGGAAGCAAAAGTAATAAGAGAGGGAGTTCAGGGAACCCACACTGTAGCAACAGTGACAAGGGAGAGAGCTTAACAACATCTTAATGTCCCTTTTATCTTATTCAGACTCATAATCACTCATATGTAGTGGTTTAGTAATCACATGCCCTTAGTCCTAGTGCCACACAAACATTCTAGATTCAGCTACCTCTGAAACAGTGTCACATTTTCTGCATGAAACTTTGAGAGGACATGTACACACAAGCCATAACATTTTGCCCCAGTTCCCTGAAGACTCATGCATGTTCATTTATCCAAAAAAGCATTTAGGGCATCTCTGTGAGTTGCTAAAGTCCTGATAATTTCAACATTGTTGAAAAGTCCGAGTCCAAAGTCTCTGAGATTTTAAACAAGCTCTTAGCTATAAGCTCTTTTACAAATGAAAAGAAAATTAAAGACTTCCAGCATTGAATGGCAAAAGATAGGCATTTTCATTCCAAATGTTACAAACAGAGGGGACACAAAAGAATGGGGCTAAGGCAAGTCCAGAATCCAGCAGGGCAAGGATTAAATCGCCCAGTTCCACTTCCAGCATCCAAGACAATCTTTGGCAAATTGTGAACTCCAAATGAGATGAATGGCCCTGCCCGTGCATCATTGAAGGTTGTAGCTTCTCTTTTGGGCTGGTTCTGCCCCCTCCTTGCAGCTTTCCTCAGATGATTCCTGCTCATGGCTTCTCCAAACATCTGGGGCCTCCACTGCATCTTTGGCTTCACATTCACAGCTTCACACACTTTCAGGGGCACATAGTCCTTCTTCTGAAGTCTCAGTGGAAGCCTGCTTCAACTCTTGGATTCTTCATGTGCCTAAAAGAAGGGCCATGTGGATGATTCCAAGGTCTGCTGCTAGGTGGAGCTGCAGCCAGCCTTCTTTTTCTCTTGGCTTGTAGTGGTCCAATACCTATGAGCCAAGTTCTGAGGCACAACTTCTGCAGGCCACCAACTTCCTTATCCATACTGATGTCATTCTGGAACATGGTGCTCTGGGGCTTTCTTCTCAAAATAAGAACTTCCACCTTTAGGACTCAGAGTCCTGCTGCTTCCTCTGATAACCTCTGGCCATCTTTTCTATTCTGTTCCTTCTGAGCAATGAAGATCTCCTTGTAAGGTGTTTGCAGTCCACAACTTTGCTGGGGCTTCCTTTCTGGACAAACTCAAAACACTTTAAATTATTCTGCTGGGCTCTTTGTGCTTGATTCTAAACATATATCTGACTAAAACTCCCAACAGTGGACATGATCCTGCCTCAATATTTGAATGCCTTAAATTTTTTTCTGCAACATTAATTAGTCCACTGCTCCTTAGACTGAGTCTAAGGCAGTCTCTGGACATGAACAAAATGCAGACAAACTTGCTGCTAAGCCATAACATACATTATCTGGAGGTCAGCAGTTAATGCAGTCCTTCCCACCAAAGCCCGCTGTGCCTGATTCTTACCTACTGAGCGTAGTCTTCTCAGCTCTGACCAGAACCTCCCACGCAAAACAGTCTAAGGCATTCCAGCACTGCTTGGGTAGCCAACATCCCCAAATGTTTTCTAACTTTTCCTCTTCCCACCAGACAGTTCCAGAAAGGCCTTTGAGTCACATGGCCAGGTAAAGTCACAGCAATGACTTCACCTCTTATACCAGATTTCTGTGTCAGTTATTTTCTTCTTGCTCCTGAGGCTATCTTAGACAACATCCAAAGTTGGAGGGGAGAAGGTTTATTTGACTGACAGTTCATAATCTGCTTTAGTCCATAAATGCTGGCTCCAAAGCAAGGATGATGAATAGGTGTGCACAAGGCAGCAAAGGTAACAAGAGGAAGAGAGTTCATGGCACCCACACTGTAGCAAGGGGAGAGAGTTCAAAAACATCTTTTTGCCCCTTTTATCTTACTCAGACATGAGGATTAAAGCAGTGCCGAACTAATCCCTCATATGTAGTAGTTGAGTAATCACACACCCTTAAGCCTTAGCCCAGCATCATGCTTTCCAGATTGAACTGCCTCAGAAAAAGTGTCACCTCATTTGCATGAGGCTTTGAGGGAACGTTTAAACACAAACTATAACAGGTATCAAAAAACAAAAAACAAAACAAAACAAAAAAACAAGTCAGATTTATGAGCAGAGAAATATTTAATGATATTTAGTGAACTTTTCTTAAGAAAACATTTAAATTCTTATCAGCTTATTGTTGAGTAAATTCCAACTGAATATCGTGGTGGCTCACGCCTGTAATCCCAGCACTCGGGAGGCAGAGGCAGGAGGATTGCTGTGATGTGAGTTGCAGGCTGAGCTCAGGACCAGCCTGAACTACCAAGAGAGACCCTGTCTCAAAAAAAAAAAAAAAAAAAAAAAAAAAAAAAAAATATATATATATATATATATATATATATATATATATATATACACAAACACACACACATACAAACACATACATATTTCAAAGAAAATAGATTACTGGATGTATAAAATATATATGATGACTACAAAATATTCTTACATGTCACATAATTGTGAAATTTTTTAGTTTCAATTTAAGAGGCTAGTATAAAACACAAGACCAATTTGTTTATGAAAAGATTGAGTCAATTTCTGGTTAATGATACAAACTGTCACAGGTTATATAAGAATCATATACTCTGTAAATTTCCAATATATACCAAGCATTCATTCTACAGACATTATTTGAAGGTTTAATATGTGCCAGACAGCATAGTAACTGCTAAAATGATAAATGTGAATAATAAAAGAGTTCTTTCCCAAGAAATTAACCACCTAAGGATGGAATATTTGTTTCTCTCCTTTTCTTTTTTTCAAGTCTAGTTTATAAATCCATCCAAAACTTTTCTCTATCTAGAAAATGTTGAATGGATCCTTAGACTGTTTGGGCCATGTGGTAGTTACAGGGGGATTAAAATTAAATTATGGGATTATTTTTAAGGAATTTAGTTATGGAGATAAGGAAAGAAAATTGCACTTAAGAATTAGAAGGGCAAATACCACTGTTGAGAAAGGGTATCTTTAGATTTATGAGAGGAAAATATACTACTTGTTGAAGAACCTTAAAAATTAACACTAAAATATTGATACATTTTATTTATTTAAATTTTACCCTCAGCACAATTAAAGTATTATTGTTTTAAAAATGTAATCTTTAGTTAATGGAATAATCAAGTACATATGAGAATAGCATCATTACTTGTGAAAGAACCTATGTAATTATGTTAAAGTAAAACTAGATTTTCCTAAATATGTCATTGTGATAAGATAGTAGTTATTCAAAAGCTATGCATAGTAGAAAAGTCTTTGGCATACAAGACACAACTGTTTGTGATATTGTAGAATGAAATATGGGAAAAGAACAATTTTTAAGTGCTTTATAGAAGTTAGTTATGATGTATTTTTCCTGTGTTGTGCTATTATTTTATTTGATACTTTTCTATTTTATGTGGTATTTTTACACTTCTTCTTTGGTCTTCCCTATTTTTTTTTTAATCTTCTAGCTCCTTAACATTTCATTATAATATTTTAAATAAGCTGTAGTATTGCATGATTTCTCTTAAATGAGGAAGCTAAAGTGTAAGTAAATTAAAAAAGAAGATAAAAAGTAGATAGTAAACACTGAGATAGACCTTTTGTCAAGGACAAGAGGAGCAAGAAGTGGAAGGAGGAGAGGGGAAAGGGGTGAAGAAAAAAAGGACTAAGATGAGTTTTGTATCTGTACTAGCTCCTCATGATTATTGTGATTGTGTACTACAAATGTACTAATAAAAATAAAAATTAAAAAGTCTCATTCCTAGGTCTTTGCTGTTTATACACATTTTTCTAACCTAGTTTTTAATTCGATTGAATGAGTAAAACCACATATCATTAAACTGTAGGTCAGGGGTAGAAATTGAAAATAAAATACCCCTTCTTTAACATAGATATCTCAGTGGAATGCTTGAATAGGAACTTGACTTTGTCGGAACAATCACTTGCTGTAGATGTGCACTCGGAGACTGACAACTTCTAAGCACAAAACATCATGTTGGGTGAAAGTAAGGGGCATTGATTTGCATTAAGTTGCTGAGTAAATTGGTTAATTGGCTTCCTACATAACTCCCTTGTTTAATTTGTTTTTGAAATAATATCAGTTACAGCATTATAGAGCATGTTTCCACGTGAGAATTTACATGCTGGAGCTTAGCTGCTCAGTTCTTATTATCAGGCACAAATATAGGCAAGTGCTCTACATGTATATTTCCTTTGGGAAGGGGTGAAAACTGGAAAGTCAGTAAGCTAAACAGACTTCTTGGTTTGTGAACCAAGTGAATTCGGTGGATAAGTGTTCTAAGGAACTTTCCAATACTATTTCATGGTTATTCAGGAGTATTTCTATCGGAACTGAAGATAAGGAAGGAACTGAGTATATGAAAGTGGTGAATCCAAACATAGATTTCACAGACAAAAGGAGAAGAATCATTGGCTGGTTCTGTGAAGGAAAAGTATAAAAGGAATTGAGTAATAACTACATTTAGCGAAAAAGTAAAAAATAACTTTTCCTCAGTAATTTTTTGCTTGAAGTAAAATATGACTATTTTCTGTTTTATATGTGATCTATATAGGATGCAAAATTTAAAATTACCTTTAGCAATATATATTATAAACATTGGTTGTGTTTCAAGAACTTAAAAACTGGTTTAGAATTGAAAGTATTTGTCTAATATGTTAAATTGTATCTTGTAATATATTTCAGTTTAGAGAAATGTGCATTTGTAAGGTTTATGATAATTTATATTTAGCCTCAGGATTGCAAGACTTCCCCCTAGTGACAGCCTTTAACAATGTTTCTGAAAATCGAAGTATTAGAAAAACAGTGCTACCATATGTATTGTGCTAACAGGCAAATATCTAAAGATCATTTAGATTGCCATGTAATGCTCCTTGGTGCATCAAGAGAAAACAATGTTTATGATATCATTAATTCAAGTTGTGGTGAACTGATGATTAGAAATCAGATTTGATATTGGACTTTCTTTTTCCCCTAATTATATAAAAATATAATGCTCATTGAACACCATTAAATATAGTAACAATTCTGTACTAGGCATAAAGAGATGTTTAGTAGTAGTAGTAGTAATAGGTGATTATAATGTTTGTTCTATTTTATACAGTTTCATGTTTTTAATGTATTTTCATCATTTTTACTTTTTTTTTCATTTTTAAAAATCTTTATTGGTACATTAAATATACACATCATGATTGCACTCCATAATGGGGATTTGTACCAGTATAAGACACAACTTAATTCTCATTTTTTCCCATAGCCCTACCTTCATCATTTTTACTTTAATGCCTCTGTGTGTGCATGAATATGTATTCTTTTAAGCTATGGTAAAGATATCTCAACTGCTTTTTGAAAAAAAATCTTAAGATCTTAATGTTCTAATGATTTTATTTTCTGGAAAGCTGAGTCTACCTTAGTGTAGCATTATTTTACACAGATAAATAGATTGATTCCAGGTTTACTTCTGGCTTACTTTTGTTCTCTGTTTTCTAAGAAAGTATCTGAAAGCTTCGTTCCTTGAACTTTCATTCTCATAGTAGTATTTATCAATAGATGATTTTATTATTGCATATATTCCTTTTTAGCTTATAGAATTCATGTGGAATTACTGATTTTGCCCAAAGACTTAAATTTTGTAGTATACCAAGTTTATTTTGAATATCGCAGTACTTTATGTGTCCCCTGACTTTGGTGTTTATATGCTTCCTACACTCATACTGGGAAAATATTTGATAAAATATCTATATCAAAATAAAATGTGAAAGGTGACTAACATTTCATTGCAATTTATGTATTTCTTCTCAATCCTACCCATGAAATAAAATTTTTAAGTTTTTTAGAAGTTTTTTTAAGTTTTTAAGTTTTAAATGGTAATACTAATGGTGGAGTAATACGCTGAGTATTTTGCTATTTATTCACTAAGATAGGTATAAAAGAAAACATTGCTATTGTTGTTAATCGATGGATTAGTCCTACAGATCTAGCCCAGGGCCTCACACATGCCAGTGTTCCCCACTGAGCCTTGCCTCAGCCCTACCAGGGATTAGTATTTTCCCATTTTTTTACAAAAGTAAAGTTAGGCTTGAATGGTGCAGTAAATCTACTGGAGAGCTCATAAATAAGTAGTATTGATTAACATATACTTCATCTGTTGTACAAAAAAGTTTTTTAGGGCCGGGGAGTTAGCTCAGTGGTTCCGGCGCCTGTCTTGCAAGCGCAAGGACCCGGGTTCGATTCCCCGGTAACCACATAACAATACTGGGTGTGGAGACCCACACCCAGCAGCAACCAGTACCACATACCACAGTGCCGGGCCTGGTGGCTCACGCCTGTAATCCCAGCACTCGGGAGGCAGAGGCAGGAGGATTGTGATGTGAGTTGGAGGCTGAGCTCAGGGCCAGCCTGAACCACAAAG
>PVIR01005983.1:0-53565 GCA_004026965.1 Petromus typicus
GAGACAAGCAAACTCCAAACCCGGCGCAGATTCAGTGACGCAGACTCGGTGCCGCAGTCACCGCTTCCCGAGCCGCCTGCTGCTAACCTCAGTCCCTGGGCGCTCCTCCGGCGTGGGCCTGGAGACAAGCAAACTCCAAACCTGGCGCAGATTCAGTGACGCAGACTCGGTGCCGCAGTCACCGCTTCCCGAGCCGCCTGCTGCTAAACTCAGTCCCTGGGCGCTCTTCCGGCGTGGGCCTGGAGGCCAATAAGCTCCAAACCCGGTGCAGATTCAGTGGCACAGTCGCCGCCTCCCGAGCCGCCCGCTGCTAACCTCAGTCCCTGGGCGCTCCTCCGGCGTGGTCCTGGAGACAAGCAAACTCCAAACCCCTGACACTCTATTTTTTAAAAAAATAAATGTAACTTAATTTCTTTTTTTTTTTTTTTTTTTTTTTAGGTTTTTTGAAACAGGGTCTCGCTTTGTGGTTCAGGCTGGCCCTGAGCTCAGCCTCCAACTCACATCACAGCAGTCCTCCTGCCTCTGCCTCCCGAGAGCTGGGATTACAAGCATGAGCCACCACACCGGCACTGTGGTATGTGGCACTGGTTGCTGCTGGGTGTGGGTCTCTCTGGGTCCTTGCGCTTGCAGGACAGGTGCCATAACCACAGAGCTAACGCCCTGGTTCAAATGTAACTTAATTTCTAACCTTTGTTTTGTTACCTACTTGTAAAGATTACTCAGGTAACCTATGTTTTAGATATTTTAATTTTCTCTGTTGAGAATTTTACTAATTTTTAAAAAGAATTACAAACAGGAATTATAACAAATTATATATTTTTGACATAGTATGGTAATATAATTATTGAAAACATTAAAAATTTAAACAAAATTTTGTAATTATTAAATATTTTTCTTTTGCATTTTTAATTGAAATAAAATTAAATTATAAAAGGTAGTACATTTTAACATAAATACTAATATGAGAATTACTTTAAAATAAGATTTAGTTAAATATAGTATTTAAGTTTCAAATATAGTATTTAAGTAAGGACCAGGAATTTAGCTCAGCGGTGCCACACCGGATCTTTTAAACTTACTGTGTAAGTTATTGTCTATCATTCATTTTAACTCTGAGTTTATTGAAAGGACTATAAAATTATAACTTTCTCATACATGAAACTGTTATGGATATAATGATATAAGAGAATAATACTGTAAAAAATGTATGTTCCCTCAAGTGATTGCTTTGTGTATTTTTTATTCATAAAATAATGTTTTCATGTTTTCAACTTTAAAAAAATATCAATTTTTACTTTTATCTCCAGCTACAGGAGTCATTTACATTTTTTTTAATTAAAGTTTAATCTTTTTGAGCCAGGGATTTAGCTCAGTGGTTCCAGGGCTTGTCTTGCAAGCATAAGGAGCTGGATTTGATCCCCTGGTAACCACATACATACTGGTCATGAAAACTCACTCCCAACAGCAAACAGTACCACATACCACAGTGCCGGGGGTGGTGGCTCATGCCTGTAATCCCAGCACTAGGGAGGCAGAGGCAGGAGGACTGCTGTGATGCGAGTTTGAGGCCTAGCTCAGGGCCAGCCTAACTACAAAGTGAGATCCTGTGTCAAAAATATAAATAAATAAATAATTTTTAAAAATAAAGTTTAATCTCTTTGTATGTCACTGACGTAGACTTTGCCATGATCTATTCTACATTTTCATACATTAAAGCTTTCTTTTCATAACTTCTTGGTCATGAGAAAATTGTGTCATTTTTTGTATCAGTGCTATGTGATTGAGAATTACTTGATTATTGCTGGATATGTTGAGATTATGTCTATCATTATTTTATGCTTAGAAGAAAAACAAATATAAATTGCTCGAGAGAGGATATCCTCAAGGTATGTCCATTTAAGTAGAAATGATTCAAACTTATCATTTTTTATGGCAGAGTAGTAAATAGGTCACAGATAGGTACATATCGTATCTTTTCTCTGGTATGAGAAAATGAAGATGTAAATGAGTCCTAGCATTGTATGTTATATATTGTGAAATAGAAAATGCTCAATGTAAAATAAGGTGAAAGGAGACAATGTTGAGATTGTAACAAAAAAATAAGGAAACAAATTTTATGTATATAGGGGGGTGGTAGGGTGGGTAGGGCTATGGGAAAAATGAGAATTAAGTTGTGTCTTATACTGGTGCAAATCCCCATTATGGAATGCAATCATGATGTGTATATTTAATGTACCAATAAAGATTAAAAAATTGCTTGAGAGGGGTTTTACCTTGCTACTATTGGAATAAAATAGCTAACATCTATGATTTAAAAGTAGAGTGGGTAATTTTGGCTCATGGTTTTCAGGGGAACCAGTTTATGGTTGATTACCTCCCAGGCAAATTTGGCACAGCAAAAGAATGTGACAGAGGGAAGCTTCTCAATTAATCAAGCCAGGAAACAAAGAGAGAAAGAAAGAGGTGTAGGTCAGCCCAATGATATACCTTTCTAAATCATGATTCCAGTGAACTTTCTCTCCGAGTTTGGCCCCTGTTTTGAACAAGTTAGGTTTTGGAGGAGAATTGTAGATACAAACCAAAATATTTTCAGCTTTCCTCCAAAATATTTATACTCATTTAATTATGCAAAATGGATTTAGATCATTTCTAAGAATTAGAAAACTACTAACAATATTGGCATTGCTAACAATCTATGTTCAGAGTCTCTTCTGAGACTCAAGAAAAACTCTCTATGAGCCCAAAATTTTAGTACTTTTATCATACACTTGCACTGACTAGATTCTCATCCCAAAGAGGAGAAATCTGGGACAAAAAGGAATCAAAGCAAAACAAGCCTGACAACAGTAAGGACAGATATTCCGTCCTGTAGCACCACATCCACCAATGGGACAGGTTGTGGTTGGTGTGGATTTCAGAAGGTCTGGGATATCCCACCTCTATGGCCTTTCTGGCTGTAGCCCATAAAACCTCTTCTTGAGCTTTCTCTGCTAATTGTCTGTGGATTTCATTAACAGACAGTCCAGATTTCTGGCCATTTCAACTTTCTGAGTTTTCCACTGCTCCTTCAACTTCAGTCTCACAGCTTTGTAAACTGCCATCACAGAACCATAGTGCCTGGCCTCTCAGCCTATCCTTGAAATTTGAAAGGAACTCTTACATTATATTTGGCAAGGACCACCCGGCATCAACATTCAGCCATCAGATTTAACAGTTCTTTACTCTCCTCAGACAACAACTCCAGTGATCTCTGAGAAGGTAGATGGTTGAACTTTGACAAAGCATGCTAGGCAGTGCCGAACAAATCAGGTTGCCCTGGGAGTTCAGTATTCAAAGAAAAATCTTTCAAATGAGTTCATGCTCTTACACCATTATCCCCACAAAAATTGGGAGTCTCAAAAATTCTTAAGATGTCTTTAAGCTACATTTTTCTTACTATCCTAATGCAAACTTTGGTTTCTTTCCAATACTAATTTTTTCAGAAACCATGCATTATTGGCCTCACCTTTGCAGGTGCTTTTTTTCTGCAAATTTTTCAAATCACTTACTTCTGTCTTTGGATTATTATTCTCAATGTGGTTCTGTATAAAAGAAATGTCTTCTGCCAGATTTATTAATCTGCCACCTCTAACTTCAAATGCACACAAAGTTTTAGCTTGAATCCAAAGTCCAAATTGTGACAAATTCTTTGGCAGAATGAACATACATGTTTGCTAGTTTAGTAGCCTATAGATCCATGTCCCAACTGAGGCCAGCCTGACCTTTACTGTCTGTACTCCTATCATTAGTCTTCTGAGCTCTGAAAACAATCATCCAACAGGGTTTGCTTACAACATTTTAGGGATTTAGTGACCCACATCGTGAAATATTTCTCAAGTCTTTCTATACTTTTTATGGTCAGATACAGTCACTTCAGTGATCCTATTCTCATTACTAATGATCTTTACTGGTCATCTTTCCCATTGCTGAAAGAGTACAAACAACTCTCACAAACTAAAGACATAAAAATTGATTTAGGCTCAATTATCACAGGATAAGTCCATATTTTGATGGCTTCAATGTGGGAGAAAGCTGTTTAATCCACAACAGCCAGAACTCATAGAGGGGATGAACCAGGAACACAATGAAGTCTTCTGATTTATGTAACCAGTGACCCACCCCTTCCAGCCAGACCCCACTTCTGAACACGTGAGATCTCCTGGAACATTTTAAGTTGAAACTATAGAAAATACATAGATCTTGCTCTTCTGGTATTTCATGTTCTTGCCTTTAAATTTTTTGCTATGAGTTAAAGCAGTTATAGGCCTTTATAGGATATGATCTAAAGATTTTGAAATTTCTAGATCATGACCTAAAACAAAACAGTTTTTAAAATAAGTTTTTCAGTCTTCAGTGTTCTATCATAACTACATAACACAGGTTAAAAATTAGATAATTTTTCAACTGTGCTGAATTTTACAAAATAGACATCAACAGATGGCAAAACTTTTCAAAACTCATAATCAGTTAATTAATACTAGGTGGATGATACATAGCATGAATGTTTACTTCTCCCTCATGACACTTTTAATCCAATTCATCAGTTTCATTTTGGAAAAGTGTATGTATAGGTATATAGGTTCATATTGAGAGGTTTACAGGACTGAAGTTTTAGCAACTGTCTTTTCAAAAGTTCACACACATGATGAAGATAAAAACAGTGTTTATGATCACAAAAAGTCTGTATAAAGAAAATTTAATCTACACCCATAAATCAAAGCAATTTTAGAAGAGAACGAACATACAATAGCCAAAGTTCATATTGAATAAGGAATCTAAAATATTTTGTTATTCTTTTCTAAAAGTCTTAGAATAATAAAAGTATTCATGCAACACACTCTTGAACTTGATGTTATCACACATTCCATTAGTAAAATTTGTTGAAGTGAATTTAGATTACAAAGCACCAGAAGTATATACTGTATTTATAAAAATGTAAAGAGTATTTATTTCAAAGCAGTGCCAAATGAACACATATCAATGCCAGTCACTATGGTAACTTAGCTACTTGTGTGGTAGAAATAGGCAGACACATGTTTCTTCTACCTCACTGTATCTAAAAATGTTATCTTGGAAAAACATGAGAAATGATTTGAATTATACTCATATGTATGTAAAAGATAATGGTATCAAAATTGATGTCAAAAATGAGTAAGCAAGGTAAGCAAGGTAATTGTATGAGATAAAAACTACTTAAGAGTTTTCAAGAAAGTAAAAACGAAGCCAAAATTGTGAGCAGCACTGGAATATAAATATTCCAATTAAATACAGATATGATGCTAAAACAAATCCAGTGATTTTTCATATTGGAATTCTGATATTTAAAGATTTATTCTAATAAAAATTACTTCCATGATATTATCATGCATGTTACAGAAATTTCTCAGGATAAAAAGTAAAACAACAGCATAAAAACAATCAATGTATTGCTCTTACTTTGGTAATTTCAGAAAATGAGCATTTTAATCAAAGCCAAAGTATACTGAAAAAATCATTACTCACATTCACATTTATTTAAAATGGAAATACAGAAATATACTGTATATATAATATATACAAATATATTTTGTTTCCTGAAAGTAACAAATCAGATACAAATTGAATAAGTAAAGAGTTTTTTAAAAATTCATAGGAAAAATTGATCCATATTGTTTCTTCACTGTTCTTACAATGTATGCATGAAACCCTTAGAAGAAATTAATAGCAAATACATTTGAGCAAATAGAAGGAAATACTTCACTAGGCACTGTGGAAATATACTGCCTTCAGAAGGTCAAAGAGTCAAAAACTGCAACTGATTAATAGGACCCATAATAATATTTGTATTGGCCGGCACAGGAGGTTGGGCCAGCTCCATGTTAGCTTCAGGGACTATTCTCTGAACTTCATCCAAAAGCACTTCTTGCTCGGGGGTCCAGACTATGCTTAATTAACTCCGTCTGACTCAGTCACACAGAGCAAAAGCATCAATCTAACCAACTTGGCTCTCTTTCTTCCACAGAGTTGCAGGTGAAGGGATTTTATCTATTTTTGGATTGACAAAAGAAAAGTGCCCCTTTCTCCAGTGTGTATGTACACACACACACACACGCACACACACACACATACACACACACACACACACACACACACACACACATGCACACACAGACACATACCCACACACACTGGAACACATAATTGAAGAAATCATACCACTGTGAACCTATCACTTCCAACCTACAATAATGAATACGTACATTCCTGCTCTACTTTTATGGAGACAATGAACTGTAATATAAAATATACAAAAGGAAGAGAGAGAGATAAAATTTGACAAGGCAGTATCTTCCTTTATTGATCATTTGACTTTGAGTCAACCACTGAATGTCTTGAAGCTTTAGTTTTCTCTATTATAAAATGGAAGTAATTATAATAAGACTTTAACAAGGTTGTATCCCCTACCTAGTAAGGAAATATTTTATAATCAATTTAGGTTGAAAAAAATTAGCATAATTTGAGAATACTCTACCATGCTTCAATTTTGCTTAATACGCTTTTTTGAATCTTTATTTTTTCTATAGCTCATGCTGTTCACCAGTTGTTAAAGTCAAGTTGCCTCATTAATGCTCATATTGGTAGCACATTGTTTAATTTGAGCCAATGGAAGACAACTGTTGCCTGAATAAATAAAATTAAACCAAGTAAATGAAGGAAAATATTAATATGATCTACAAGAAAAGTATTTGACTGGGCTTTTTAATCTTTCCCCTTTCCAATATTTGTTTTCACTTTAGTGAATAGTTTCAGAAGTTGCTTGCTCTAACTGTACATAACAGATGACTCATTTGTCAGTGAATAGTGTTTGTAAGGCAGAAAGAAAAAAAACAACAAAAAATGGAAAACACTTCCATGCTACAGATGAAATAACTACTCTTGAGGTGCATCTGTACTCTCCTCCCAACCTATGGTCTTTGACTATCCACCTGGGGTCACATGACAGCAAGTACATAAATGGAAGCAAAATCTTTCCGAATTACCACAGAGATAAAACCTTCAATATGACCTATGACAGTTCTCCTGAAATGCCTTAATACTTAAAAATAAACTGGCATTTTGTCGAGTCACTGTCATTTTGAAATCACAAGATATGATAAAATTATGGCAAATATTTAAATTAAAAATTTGCATAACTAACAAGTTGTCATTAATCTCTCTTAAAAATCTTGCTTTGCAGACACTTAGCCCATTGTTCTGGCCATACTTTGAAGCAACCCTCAAAGTCTTTTTTTTTTTTTTTCACTTTGTGGTTTTTAATGTCATAGCTATCTTAAAATTCTGCATAAAATCTAAACATGTAGGTTTTATCATCATAGTGACTTGGGGGAAGATCTAGAAGTGACACTGACACATTCTGTGAATAAAATAAATAAAGACACTGTGATGTTTTTATAAATGAAAATTTACATAAATGGGTTGATCAAAGAGGTATAATAAAATATGGAGAATGTTTAAAATTTTTAAAATGTAGGGTAAAAGACACATCACCTTCAAATCACAGAAAACAATCTCATCATTTTCAATAGTTTTTCTTTTTTTCTGGCTATACTTTATAGTGATTCTTTATGGTGATATTTTATAGTGATACTTTATAGTAATAGTAATACTTTATAGTGATATTTTTGTTTTGGGGTTTTTATTTTAATAATCACGGTATGTATTGATCACTCCTTATATTTGATAAACCTATAAACCCAGGCCAAATACCTAATTATACAGATTAAATAGTCCTTACAGTCATTGATTAATTCTACAGAATAACAGAAAAAAAAGTGAAAGTATAGGTTGACTATGGTTATCCAGACTCCACTACTTTATCTCCGGAGGTGCATGGCACTACTGTGGCACATTAGCTGTTGATCTGCTTTGCTAAGTAGAGTAATCTTCAACTTTCTTTTCAGAACCAGATATCTACCCCCCATAGACAAAACCGAGACTGAAGTGCAAAAAAATTAGTATTTCTTTATCTAGCCATACAAATCCTATCTTATACACTTTCATTTTCTTTGTAACTAGCAACCTGTTCCCAATGTGTATGAAATAGGAGACAATATCCATGGAAAAAATAAAGTCTACTCACAAGGTTGTGTTTACCCACAAATATGATACAATAATTAACATATGAACAATTCAATATTCTAACTAAAGGAAATTGTAAAATACAGTATTAGAAGTATAATTTCACTATAAATCATTGTCTATAACTTCATATTAACTTCTGTCCATTTAAGATAACATTTCTTGTAAACTTACACAAGTTTTAGAAAATTTTTTGCATAAATATCCAGAGTAATTATTTTAGACTCTGCCATATTATCTCTGTTTGGATTATTCAGATTTGCCATTGTAGCATAAATAAAACTATAATTAATTCACAGAGGGTAACTTTTTTCTAATAAATCATCAATATTTATTAATACAAAGTGGATTCAATTCCTTTGACAATCTATACTTTACCAACATGGTATAAAATTAACTGATGCAAAGTTATATTTTAAGGGCCTTATTCCCTTTTAATAGCCTGCTTGTAACTATAGATTGATTTATCAAAACTCTGACATTTATATGGGATTCTATAAATTGAGTTGTGTAGCAGTCAATAAAAAGTTCTACTGTTCTATGAAACAGTGTGATTTACAGTTAATTTACAACTATATGTCAAAATAGACACAAATTTTAGTGTTCTCAAAATGATAAATTCAAAATGATTAATGTGCTAATTGTTTTGATATGATAATTACACCATATATAAAATTGCATTGTATATAAAATAACATCACACAATACTTAATCATTATGGAACACTACTATGTAAAAAGTATTTATTTTTTGTTAGCCTTCTACACTTTAACATTCTGACTCAAAGAGGGCAGGAAGTAGAGATCAAATTATTACTCTATCATAGATATCATTTATATTTGAATATGTAGTGTGGACATTTCTAAATAAGATACCATATAAACCTTAGAGCTGGAGCAATTTGCTTGCTGAATTAGGTGAGGTGATGGACTACTTTAACCTTGCAAATGGGAAACCATGGAAAATAGGGCAGAGTATACTCCCTGTACGTACTTCAGTCCCAAGATGAAGAGAAAGGGAAGGAGTGATTGCAAATCTCTATGTCGTTTATTATCTCCATTTTTCCCGAGCGGTACTAGGGCGATTAAATGCGCACTATGAAGACAGTCCTGTCTAAAGACAGCAAGTCTGGGGAGTATGTGCTGAGGAATAGCTAGGGTGTTGCTCTGGATATGGATACTATGTTTTAAAAAATCTTGTTAGTTTGAAAGAATGATGCAGGACATTAATATCTTAAACAGTTCATAATGCACATGCTGTAAACCAAAAAAAAAAAAAAAAAAAAAGCGCAAAGAGACATCTGCTAAAATCTAATATTCGATGCCACAGGACTTGCTCCAGAGCACACACTTCTTTAAACATTACTTCCTGTTCATTTCTCACTATCTTATCTAACTCTCTAGCTTTTGTTTATTATAGCCAACTCTCTACAAGAACTCTTCTACATCTCATAACTTTCCTAGCAGAATTAATCACTCTCTCCCCTGTGTTTCATTAAACACTGCTCAAAATGATAGAAGACATCTTTATTACAGTATTATGATTAATTGTATATATTTATTTTTCTTCCTCTATTGCTCATGACTAACATAATGTATTCCTAACATGTTAATAATAATTAAGAAAAACAAATTCACAAGATTAACCATAATGCCATAAATGTGAATAATGAAGTCTATATGTAATATTTTAATGTAAGACTATACACCCTTACTCACTTAATAAACCTAACTGGATATCTAAAAATGATGTAAATTATTTCTTTCAGTGTTATGAAATTCCATGATTGAGATCTTGGTATATCAAGACAAACTTAAGGCCTCTCATGTCTTTCTGACACATCTGCATCCACTGATTACAGCCTTGTGAATAGACTGCCAAACATAAAGTTCAAGATAGAAATTGAAGGAGAATGTTTGAGAATGTAGAAAGTAACTGATAAAAGGCTAAAAATATTTAAATAATGACTAGTTATAAATTTGCCTAGTGTGATATATTCAACAATGTTAAATCTTAGAGTATTTTACTTTATTACATTTATTTTCAGGTTCTTAAACATTTATTGAAATAATATTTTAACTATGTATTTCAGAGTCTACACTTTCAAAATACTTTGAATCACTTATCAGTTATCAGTGTATTTTTTCTTATTTAAATTTTATAGTTGTTTATATATGTGTTATTTGAAATATAATATGAACAACAAATTGAAACAATACCACAAAACTAGAAATTCTAGTCTTCTACAGAGTTCTGTATGTTTTGGAACTACAAATATTTTACTGATAAAAACAGTAAGTCCATTATATGCTATTAATATATTTTATTGAAAGATCATTTACTATGCAAATATACTAGTTTTTTAACCTATATTATGTAATACATTCTATGCTTTTGAAATCACTGAATCACATCATGACTCTTAATACATTTGGAGGCAACTAAAAATCACAAAAGATAGAGATGAAGTTAATCTAGTTTTATAAAATGACCTACATTATGGTACTACAGGTCTTATATCTAAAAATGCCTGAGTTACAATAAGACATATACATTAAAATATATATTTAGTAAAATATATATTAATTACTGAAGACCTATTATACTCTGAAATAGGCTTAAAGAGTCTAATGAATGTACACATCTAATAAAAGAAAATATATTCTTAAAAATACTTTAAAATGTGTCACCTTTTCTTTAAAACATATTTACCTTTATAATAATTAAGCACTTATGAAATGTAATATTTATCATATTTAAATAGATATAGGTTTCATTTACCTATAACAAGCCAAGCACTTTTACTTGAGAATTAAATTGAGCAGTTCTAAATGTGACATATAAAACAAAAGTTTAGATAACTTCATTAATTTTATTGCATAGTCTGTTGCTACATATCAGAAGTTTCATCTGATCAATTATACTAGATACTTGAATTTTTTTCTTTTATTTTTAAAAAAGCTATCATTATTTTAAATGATGCTGTTTAAAATAGCCGCTACTGCTTGGAATAAAGTCATATCTGTCACATATTTTTCTCTATTTGATATGTAAAAATCAAGAAATTCTCTTTCCAAAAATAAAAGCCATGAGTTGAGCTTAGACATTTTGACAAAGGGTCTTCTTCCCCTCTTTTATTGCTCTGAGTGAAACAAGACTCAGATGGGATCATTCTAACCAGGCTCCAGGGTCCGAGGTAGGAATGCACACAGGAGGAGCCCACAGTGCATTGACTATGGGTCCTTCTCCACCAAACCTGGCTTAGCTAGTCGGGAGAATGTAGAGGTGCAGCTAGGCATGAGAGCTCAGACCTCAAGGTAGTGTAAGTAGTCTTAGAGATGAGAAAACACAAGTTCTAAGTGGTGAAAGCTCTATCTTAGTGAGCAAAGTTTCTAAATTAAATACACACCCAGATGAAAGGAGTTACAATGCAAAGAAGTAACTATGTAGAAATTTCTGGCAGCATTTGAGAGTAGATATTACTAAAGAGTCTTCATCTTTGTTGTGGTCCTGTTACTGTCCTTTTTGAGCTTAGGTTGTTCACCTTCTTGTTATAAATGTGAAATCCTGTTCTTTATAGTCAAGTGAGCTTCACTTGCTGAGTAAAATGACAAGTTGTAGATTTATTTGAATAGGATAAAAATAATACAAACAGATGAGCAACATAGTCCTTCAGCAAATCAAATAGAAAGAAGAAATTCTTATCAAATTATTGAGACAGAATTTATATAACAACTGCAAAAGTTTGAGTACCAGCTACATGTCTGCTGTGGGGTCTTTAGCAATTATTTGATTTGCATTTATTTTCACAGTTATAAAATAAAGGGTATTATTCCTAATCTTCTCAGTGAATCAATATGATGAATGAATAGTATTTCATGTAGATACAGTTGGGACATAGAAAGTTGCCACTAAGTTTATTATATTCCATAATGCTATGATTGCATGTTTTAAAATAATTGCTATTTGTACATTTGAGAACAAAAATTGTCTGCAAGTCTTTGTACCAAAAAATAATTCTCTTATATATGCAGTGCTAGAAGTTAATAGAGTGCTTGAATCTATAAGAATCGATTCACATAAAATTAATTTATATGATTTGCTTGAATACACCCAAAGTCCAGGATGCATTTTTTAAAAAAATGTTATAGTGGAGCTAACTATGGGAATAATACAACTCTGTAGTGGAGAGGAAGTAACTATTGGCTGTGGTTCAAGTCCCAGACAGGCATACTGAGGAAAGGAACTGAGGAGTATTAACTTTCAGCCGTCTCATTCTGTGGAAGTTTCAAAGTAAAAGGAAACATTTCCACTTGCTGTGAGGCTTTGAACTTCTCTAGAGTATTTCCTTCTAGGGAAACACAGAACTTGAATGTAAAACATTTCCACTATACTGTTGATATATAGACACCATATTGCCAATAATTAAAGTGTAAAAGTTTAAAAGAACTTAAGGGAGTTGGACAGAGTTAGTGAAATGCACAGAATCAGAAAAGAGAAAAAAGTGGATGTTTTTGTTAACATCAATTGTTTCCATTAGAGATTTTCTGTACTTATTTCCTTTTGATTATCAAATCCACATTTCTTGATTTAGTTAATTATATATGAAAAAGCTACTGGTAGGAAATACATTGGTCATGAATGGTTGCTATTAATAATATCCTCTCTAAAATAAGATCAGGAAAAATATAGTTTTAATTAAACAGGCTCTTTATGATGATGGGGAAATTTAAAGAAATATGTTAACACAATATACACTTATGATAAAATTCTGGAAAATCAGTTTATCAACATGTTTAAAAAGATAAATCATAGCTCACTCAATCTTCAATTGAGTTTTTAAAATGCTGTTGCAATGAATATGTTTCAGGAAAATGTTTCATTATTTCTGTTGCTCGATTTTGCACCTCTATTGGTTAAATTCATCTTCAAATTATTGATTAGCAAGTAATACTGTGAATTGGTCTTCTATAGCATGAATCTAGCTAGCATGTTTGTTTTGTCATTAATCTTGTTGGTCATTATACCATTTACTGTTCATTATAGCAGGAGATAAATTGCACAAATGCTTAATATTGTTAGTTCAGCTTGGCTGCTTCCTTTAGTGACACTAATTCTACAGAGCAGTTGGGCAAAATCAATGTCTTATGCACCATTTATATTAAATTATGCTTGTTATGTGATTGAATCAACACTACATAGAGTTTTCTCAAGTTAATTGATCAACTCCTACAAAGTAAATTAATATGATACATCAAACTTATGGAATTGTTGTCGAGAAAGAACATAATAAATATCAGTGCTGAAAGAAAAGCAGTATTCCTCACAGAATACTGAAATTCTCTACCCTAATCAAATGACTCTTTAAAAAATAGCTAGTAGATTGCAAATGTAAATTTAAAGACTTATTTTCTGACTTGTCTAGAAAGATCTAAAATATTTACGTCCAGTGATGTAATTATATTTGCTGAAACATTTGCAGGCAGTTTGTGTCCATTTATAGGTATTATCATTTAAAAAATCTCTGAACTAAAAAAGTCAGGAAAATATTTTTAAGTTTCACTTTTTGGAAATGGAAAACGAGATATCTTGCTCTAATAGCGTCATGTCCTCTGTGCTCCCTTGTGTATCTCTTAAAACGGGATACAAATAATGTCCACTTGTCCATGTTTCAACTTCTGTTTTGTTTTGTTTTGCTTTAAGGTTTTTTGAGACAGGGTCTTGCTTTGTAGTTCAGGCTGGCCCTGAACTCAGCCTCAAACTCACATCACCGCAATCCTCCTGCCTCTGCCTCCCGAGTGCTGGAATTACAGGCATGAGCCACCACGCCTGGCACTGCGGTATGTGCTACTGGTTGCTGCTGGGCATGAGTCTCCATGCCTAGTATTGTTTTGTGGTCACTGGGGATCGAACCCAGGTCCTTGTGCTTGCAAGACAGTCACCGGAACCACTGAACTATATCCCCAGACCCATGTTTCCACTTTTCAAAACAATACCTAATACATGTTTGTTTTAAAAGTGTATGAGTTTAATGATGTTTATAATCATGTAAATCATGCACGTTTAAATGCTTAAATAATATCAAGTGAGATGTACCTCAAAGCCACAGGAAAATAGCTAATATATTTCCATAAAACTGACCGGGATGTATCCATCTGTAAACTCAGTAAATGATGATTGAAGATACAGATAATAAATTCAAGCACTTTAAATAGCATGATGAAATCATGCCTTTATTCATTTTTTAAAAATAAAACAATGATATCCTCATTTATGATATCTTGGCCTGGAATCATATAATTTTTTCTCTTTTTAATAAAAATTCATAGTAAAAACATAAAATACCACGGCATTTTATTTTCACAGTATGAATAAATATATCTGATTCATAGAAATTATGGAATGATAAAATAAATTATAACAATTAGCACACAAATATAATTCCTTTTATTTGTAATGGGCTGACCATTTCAACTAATTTACATAAATTTCTTTAAAAATATCCTTTTTTTACTTTTAAATGAATAGCTTATATTTCGAACAAAAGTTAATTGCATAATGGAGAATTAGCACTACCTACATATCATTATTTTAAAAATTTAGGTATTGTTAAAAGATTGACTATTTTTCCTACTTTTTTCTATACTATATACTAGGTAGAAATAATGATCAATAATTTTTCACATAGGGTGAAACAAATTTTGGAGTGTTGTTTTAACACATAAGTTTCAAATTTGAAGATATTGGCTTTAGCAATTGATTTTTTTTGTCTCTTTTTGTCTTTGTATTGAAAATGTAGAAATAAGACAGTGTGGTATTGATAAAATGGCATAACAATGATGTCAAAGATGAAGTATCTCTTGAAATTTTATTCATTTGTTCCTAAATTATAAGTTAATTAATAGCTTCTACATAGGCTCCCCTCTTGTAAGTGTGTTATACCATTTGGGGAGACAGTAAAAAGGTAAGGGAAAAGGCTACACAACATGGAGTTGCTGTTCTTTCCTGAAATATGTATATTCAGAAACATTTATCAAAGAAATATTCAACAACTGTCTTTTTTACTACGTTGGCAAGAACTGCATCACAATAGTACTCCAACATGTAAGAGAAACTGTAAAATGAAAACATTCATTCCTTTTTTTTTTTTTTTTGAGACAGGGTCTCGCTTTGGAGTTCAGGCTGGCCCTGAGCTCAGCCTCAAACTCATCACAGCAATCCTCCTGCCTCTGCCTGCCGAGTGCTGGGATTACAGGCATGAGCAACCACGCCCAGCACTGTGGTATGTGCTACTGGTTGCTGCTGGGCGTGAGTCTCCACACCCAGTATTGGTATGTGGTTGCTGGGGATGAACCCGGGTCCTTGAGCTTGCAAGATAGGCGCTGGAAAAAGACATTCATTCTTGACAAAATTTAGGTTGTTAGTGTGTAGGGAAAGGAAAACATGGATATTGGTTATGTAAATTATAATTTTTACTTCGATCATTATTGCAGGTTTTCATAGTAACCAGGTCATCAATATTGCTATGTCATCAATGAGTGTATTATTGTTTCAATACTTTTACATTAAAACCAGTTGAAGATGCACTCCTTCCAGATGATAGAGCTGTAGGTGACTAATAATGACAATGATGAAATTTAAAATCCTAATTTCTATGGATACTAAAAGCAGACAGATAAGTGATATTCATTCATTAGTTTGTTTGCTAACCAAATCTGTTACCTTTGGTAAATTGCTTGATTCAAATTTTGTTCACTATTCTTATACTGCTGGTGAGTGAAGTAAGTTACAGTATAAATCAATATTTGTACACTAACAATACAATCAAATCCAATAATTGCAACACCCTTCCTCTTACCTCCCAACAGAATCTCCTTCCTTATCTAGACTGAGCTCGGAATTTTCATTTTTCTCTATAACTCAGTACTGTATGACTCTCAATATCCTCATGAAAATTAGTAACGCTTAGCCATGGAAACTGCATTATTTTCAATTCTATCTTTATTAAAATAATTCTCATCATTATCATTAATTTAAATTTCAATACAGAACCAATACTTGTATATATATATTTTTTTCTGTTCAGTAAGACAGTATAACTCATGGCATCTCATAAATTTAGGACTAACACAGAATCTTTTATATACTTTTCTTTTACTTTCATGTTTTTTAATAATTTAAAAAATGATGTAATATATAAATACGTCAAAAAAGTAAAACAAAAAAAATAAAACTACAAACATTTATTATGAACTCAAAGCAAATGAGAAATGTACATAATCTAATTTTTAGCAAAAAGTTAAGAAATATTTCAAATAAAATAATATTATTATTAAGATAAAATGTATAAAATGTCAAAAATCATTAAGAAATTCATCAGTACAAACGTTGAGTGTAGTCAATGTATTTTAATATTTAACATCTAAGATACTAGCATTTTTCTCTTTCAAATGAAATACATGTCGCTGACACTTAGTCAAGCAGAGATAAGAAACTATTTAAACACATTCCTGAAAGTATGCTTGCAATAGACTTTTTGGCCCGAAATTTTGTAATGTTCCTTTGGTTCATTTATCAGTCAGGTCTCTTCTTGCTATGAACCTGTCCAGGATTTTCGCTTCTGCTTGATTTTTCGTCAGGACACGATCCAGATCTTCATCTTAGAAATATTTTTGATCCATTTTTACTCCCCTGCTCCAAATTCAAAAACAGCTTTAAATATCATCCTGTAGAGGAATCCTGATGAATGACCTCATGCTTAATAGTTATTTCTCTATATTTCATAGAGTATTTTCTGACAAACCATTCATTTTCTTCATTGAATATTCTGCTTTATAATTCTTTTGTTTTATTTTATTTGTTTTTCTGTGTGTTTCTCTGTATCTTCAGACAAATTATGACTTCTTTTTCTGTCAAAGGTCATTTCAGTACACAAAGAATGACACACTTTGAATTCATGTTTATTAACACAGATGATATAAGGAGAAATTTCAGCAAAAATAAAACTGTGCA
Source organism: Petromus typicus (assembly GCA_004026965.1). Taxonomy (NCBI): domain Eukaryota; kingdom Metazoa; phylum Chordata; class Mammalia; order Rodentia; family Petromuridae; genus Petromus; species Petromus typicus. The sequence goes on from PVIR01005983.1 coordinate 17,170, forward strand.
CTGTGCATGAAACACCAAAACTATGTAAGATACATGATAAGTAGTAAGAGAAAACTTTTAAAAAGTTCAAACAAAAGCCCTCATGTTTAAGTCAATATTACTTTAAAGATAGTTTGTATAATAAAAACAGAACATAGATTACATTATCTCTAGCCATTCAGGAAGATATGGGCTTCCTCAGATTCTTTGAATGCAAAACACATGAAATGGTACTTTGAGTCCAGTAGCAATCCCCCAACTCTATATCTGCTTCCTTTGGTTACTTAAAAGATGTTTCATGAGACTGTATTTGCTGTAGGTAGATTAGAGAACCTTTCTTCACTTGGAAAGCTAGAAAGATATACTTGGCTCTCACTTAACACATAAAACAGAAATTCATCAGCTACGTAAATTCACGTGGGTATAATTTTACCCCGGATGCCCTGAAATACCTATGAAGAGGAAGCGTTACTGTCAGAGAACATGAATCTTTCTGATCTGGTCTCATCTTTATCTGGTCACACAGATGTCCAATGTGGAATTAGTAGAGTTTTTGCCACAGAGAGAGAGAGAGAAAAAAAAAAAAAAAAAAAAAAAAAAAAAAAAAAAAAAAAAAAAAAAAAAAAAAAAAAAAAAAAAAAAAAAAAAAAAAAAGAAGAAGAAGAAGAAGAAGAAGAAGAAAGAAAGAAAAGCCTTTTTTATAAACACCCACCCAAGATATTGAAACAGAAAGTTATCTCTACAAAATTTCAAAGTTAAATTTTATTTATTCTGTTCTCTCCCCACCAAAAAAGATAGAGAAAAGTCATTTTGAATGAAATGTGTAGAAATGACAAGAGTTGGGTTTTCTTTTATAACTGACAAAAACCTTCATCCATAAAATAGTCGCTTGGATTATTTGTAGTAATAATAGGAAGTTATGATGGAGCTATGTTAGATGATGATAATGATAAAGGAAGGAGAAATTCCACCGTTTTTATTTCTATGTTTGGCCTTCCAAATTTGATTTAGAGCAACAGATTTAAGCAGTGCTAGACAACCTTCAATGTGCAGTACTTTCTCTCTAAATCTTTTGTGATATTCATAGCTTTGTTTAAATTATCATAAGTAGAGATGATTTTCTTTTCATTGATTTAATATATTTCCTAACATATATTTTATCATTTAAATTCTTATTTTTAATACAAACCACATCTGTTTCTCTTTTCCTTGAAAACTTTTCATGCTTCTGTAACAAGATTTAAACAAATCTGTGTATGAATATTAAGTATGCTAAAGGAAATCATAGATTTTATTTTCTTCTTCTGTTTGAAAAGGAATGTTGTAAAAGGAAAGAAGAATGTGGCATGGAAATTTTCTATCGACCATATATATATATATGGACCATCAAATTGAAAACAGCCCAGTAATACTTTAATACTTGCCATTATTCATACAGAGTACTTGCCAAACATTGATCCAAACACCACATATTTCTTCTGCTATGTTTCTTTTTATTTTGCTAATTAAATGTTTTTGTAAGCCGCACATTATCTTAATTGCCCACATAGCAATACTTCACAATGTGTTCAAGTGTCACGGAATAGTGTCTTTAAAAGCTTTGGTTACGAAATATGGAAGCTGCTGATCCTTATCCTGGAGAAGTTACTTGCTGTACTTTATCTCTGTTTGTCATCTAATCAGATTGATTCAGCCCTGTAAGTGGAGCTTCTTGACTTTTTCTTACTTTGCTATTTATAAAATGTTTGGGTTATTTATGTTTTTTTTTAAAGTAGAGCTAAGTCCAAAAACTTACCACAGTAGGCTGTACTTGATTTCTTCTTGTGTCCACATAAGAACAGACTGAAGCCTTGTGAGAGCCCTTTCAGTTTTTAGGAATTGGAAACTACATTAAAATATTCTCAAAAATCTTTATAATGTAGCTCCTGTTTGTTTGAAGACTTACCTTCAGTTTACTGTTTTTACTATTTTTTTCTTTTTATTTCTTAATGGAATTTATTGTTAAAATTTAGGTCATACAATATGATCCCATTCATCATTGAGAAATTGAATCTATACATTATGTATCTCTTATTTTTTCCAGTTCCCCTGGCTTCCCTTCAAGTTATCTTGTGACAGTCAGGCAATCAGCATTCAATACTCAGTTCAAGAAGAAAAACAGTTCATCTCTCTGAAATCAGTACTATGTCTAATCCCATTGTTTACACTGTGAAAGTTCCTTAACATTGTATCTCTGGTCTTGACTTGTGTTGGCTTCTTTCAGAGTACTCTCCAGGCTGACTGCCTTTTTCCTTTCTTTTGATCCTCCCCTTCCTTTACTTCTCTCTTTCCTTTTTTTCCTTCATTTCCTAACCCGATTCTTTAATTCTAAATTTACATTACTCCATTAAACTTAGAATTTTATTCTCTGGATATTTTATTGTAAGATAATATCTTACATTTATTGCAAAATGCATCTTCTATTTTCTATATCATACCATTTTATATATATTATATTATTATTTTTATTCTATTTTCTCTGATAATATACTCAAATCTACTTTGTATATTGTAGAAATTTCTTAACAACTCAGTCTTCTGGATACTACTAACCTCTCCAAGAAGTTCTACTTAAAATACTGTTCACTTTCATGTTATTGACAGATTCACATGTATTTTAAGCCCAGACTTCAAGAGGAGAACTCTTTGTGTCTCTGTCACTCTCTCCACATCTGTCTGTCTCTCCACATCTGTCTCTCTGTCTTTCTCTGTGTCTGTCTGCCTGTCTCTCCCTCTTCCCACACTCTCTCCCATCTTTGTCCATCTTTCTTATCCCTTCCTCTCCAACCTCAACCCTTCTCCTTCTCTCTCCAGTGAGGTGCATAACACACAGTACCTTGCTCTTTCTAGGTAAATGTGTGACACTGAGCCACAGTGATCAGGCCACAGCCTGATCATTTCCCACCTATTTTCTTTCAACTACACCACTTATAATGCTGACTATGTCCTCCTTTCTCTGGGCCTTTAGTTGATTTTCCTGATTATCATGCATTGAATATCAGAAGTAAATAGTGGTCTTTGCAATACTTTCTGTGAGGTCTGCTTCTTCAAACATGCAGAACTCTTTTGCCAAAACGAAGACTCAATTGCCTATGCATGCTTTGTATGAGCATAGAATTCATTTTTTCCACAGTGGTATATGGAGTGATATATTTTTTTAAAAGATAGTCATTCAGCAAACCAGTACAATCTGTTTAATTACCCCTAGCCACATCCTCACAAAAAAGTAACTTCTTCAACCTAAATGTCTGTTATGTTAGAAGACAACTTTTCATATATTAGTAATGATTCTGGGAAACAAGTATTTATTATTGAGAATTGGAGGTAGCTGGGGGTAAAAGGACCAGAGAGAAGAGAAACACAAGTATGACTGTACTTCCTTTTCTCTTCTATTGCCAAGTTTAGAATTCACACAAAATTGCATTTGTGTTACTTAATCATTATGTATTTTTAGTTGACTCTAACTCCCTCCAAAGTATGACTGGTTTTGGAGACGTATTGTTTTAAATTTCCTAAAATAACTGTGTCTCATTCACTTTTCCATTTGTTCTGTCTCTTTTTCTGGGTCTTATTCTATCAGACTTGAAGATAATATAACTCACTAAGAAAACATGTACTTCTAGATGTTTTCTTATGCATCAAGGATTTTAAAATTGGCAAGAGTTACTAGGGGTCCCTGGTTGATTAATACTGGTATTCTCTCATACACTTGTAAAAAAGTAAAAATGAAACTTATACCGTAGAATAAAATAAACATGAGCTTCAACTTTTATGGTTTTTCCTCTCTTCTCATATTATCAGGAGCATGTTTTTATTAACAAAATCAACAATAAAAATATTCTTATTCCTCTATGGAATTGGTGTTATTTCCCAATGTTCCTTTGTTTATTGTCTTTGTAGAGAAACATTTCCTCATGGTAAATTATATACCAATGCTTGTCATTGGTTTGTCTTGAAATAAAAACTTAAACTCACTTTCCCTTCTCTTAATTTAGGGAAGAAAAGATCTCATCAAACTTTCCCAGAGTTAAGCTTCAGTGATTTTATTTTGAATGATGTCTTTTGTTCTAGCAGATGAATTTAGTCTTTTGGCTGGTGAAGGCACTGTTTTTTTGTGACCCATTCATAGCATCCTTTCTCTTTTTACTTCTGCATTTATCTTTTTCTCTTTTTTATACTAATTTAACTCCATATTCTTAAATAAGTTTAAATTCTTAAACTCCAAAGTTTAAGAATTATGTACAGGTTGGCAGGCAAGAAAGAGACATTTATCTAGAGGGCTGAGCAAGCTGCAGAGTACAGAGCTTGCCTTCTATGTGATGTAATAAAACCAGACATTAATTTTTACACAAATCATCATACTTCCATGAAAAGCAAGTCAAGAATTTTTGGAAAATATAGATTACAGCTATCATGAAAAAATTCAGTGTTATCTATATAAAATTGAAGCTCAAAGAAGAAAAGGCATCTTATTGAGATCACCAGCAACCAGAGACGTTAAAGAAATTAGTCATCATTGAAAGACAGTGTCTGCCGTTCTGTCTTAGTAAATGTACCTTTCAAATTTTAATTTAAATAGCCTTTAAAACAATTACATAAAAGACTAGGGAAAAAAGATTAAATGTTAAAGAGAGCTAATCGGAATAATATGTTTTGGTTACCGCAAATACTAAATGAAATAAACTTTTTCTTCTTTGCCTGTTATGTTTTATGAAGAATTTTATGATCATGGTTTAAAAGGAAATGTTTTCACTTTCAATATAAAATAAAGGTAAACCAATCAAAAGGGTCCTAAATATATAAATATGACTGATTTAGGACAAATACTTTATCAAAGTAGAATGAAAACCCATACATGTTCTAACTAAATCTTCCAACCAATTACATATAAAATAATGTAGGCTAATTAGCTCTAGTTATCTGGCTCCATACCTTAAAATTCTATCTACTAAGCATTTTAATACTTAACACAGAAAGAGATTCATCTGAAGAAGCCCTTACATTATGCCAGGTAACTACCTTTAAAAATAACAGAAAAGTAACTGTGCTGACATCTATCTTGAAAAAGTTATCAAAAGCTGAGAAATGGTGTGTATATGTTGTATTTCCTATTCCTTTGTGAGTTTAATTCAAGTTAACTTAAATAAAGAAACTTAAAGACACAATAAGTCTTTGAAAAATAATTAACTAATTGAAGTTCCAAATGAAAAATTCAATATTCTCATCAACCACCATGACTATCCCTACATTCTATTTTTTAAGGCTATATCCTTTAGCTCATTTTTGTCCTTACTGTGCATGGCTTCAGATATATTATTAGTTAATTCACTATGTTGTTGCATCTAATCATTTAAAATCCATATTTTACTTGATGTTGTTATGTACTGCATCAAATGTACACACATTATGGCCTAGATAATTAGAATATCTGACCATCACTGCTTTTGTTGATAATGAAGTTGTTTGTCACCACAAAAATACTCATTTTGATGGTCTTAAATCTAAGTCAGATACAAGAAATATTTACATTTCTCCTTCCTCTACTCAAGTTCTACTTAGAGAAGCATTCATGAAAGTCACTTAGTAATCTTGACCCAATATCCCAAGCAGCCAAAATTAATTTTTCAATATTTGTAATGAATTAAAACTATCAGGAATTCTTTCTACAAAATAGTTAAGATCACTGGGTTTGAGTATGAGGAAATGAATACTCTTCCTCATGTGCGTTAAACCTGAGCTACTCTGCATGATAGTTTTTCCCAATGTCTTCTCCATTTCTCTGGGTTCTGACTTCATTCAGTGGAATAATGGCTTCTGCATAAGGTTTTTGAGACTGTTATTCTTATTGCAAGATGAAAAGCAGATTTTCAGGACAAATGCTACTTTTTTTTTTTTTTTTTTTAATTATCTTTATTGGTACATTAAATATACACATCATGATTGCACTCCATAATGGGGATTTGTACCAGTATAAGACACAACTTAATTCTCATTTTTTTCCCATAGCCCCACCCACCCTACCACCCCCCCATATATATAAAATTTGTTTCCTTACTTTTTTGTTACAATCTCAACAAATGCTACTTTTTAGACTTTGGATACTTTATCTGTTATGATAGAGAATCTATATTTGACAGGCAATGATCAATAAGTTCCCATCTAGGCCCAGTCTACCTCACTCCATGTCAAAGCAACAGCTTTGGAGAAACATTCTAAATTAGACTTTAAGTTTCTGAGTTCTAAGATTTTTATAGTCTATGGGATTTTTATGATATGGAACTTTAAAATCTTTGCAGAAACAACTGTGTAGTTACTGTGAATAAGCCATAATTATCATAATGGAGAATCTGTTAATGTGATGAGGTATTTGTGGTAAAAAGCTGTTATTACTTCTACACTAAACTATGGAAATCCTTTTGGGTGAAAACACATATTAGTAGATAAAATTTAATAATTCATATATATATAATATATATATATATATTATATATGTACTTCCACATCAAAGTAGTTGTATAATTGTGCATTAAAGTCATGAAACTGATAATTCAAGTAGTAAAGAATTCTTTCCTTCATATTTCACTTTTTTGTTCATAGAGAATAAAATGTTATTTTAAAATTCCAAATGTTAAAAAATGGATGGGATTATAATTTTCTTTCAGACCAAATATTTTCTGTTACTTGGAGTTCTTCATGGGAAAATAAAATGAAACACTGTCAAAGATAGAGTCAAGCATAAAAATTACACCTGTGTAAACAAATGTATAGTAACGGGTCAGGGAGAAACTACATCATATGTAACAGTAGCTGTGAGTGGAATTAATACAGGAGCTTTATCTTTCCTTCTTTTATTGTTTTATAAATCTCAAAATGGTCTCAACTTACTGATGATGTCTTTTCAATGACTACAAATGATCAGGATGAACTATAAGCCATTTATGAGTACATGTAAATTAATGTCATTTCAAGTCCAAAGGAGTTTCTTAACAAAAAACAAAAGAAGCAAGAGAAGTCTTACCTTGTGTTTCTGGGTCTTTGCAGTGCTATACAAAGCTTCACTTCTGTGACAGATAAGATTCCAGGTATCTTTTATGAAATTATTGAATATAGAGTGTGGAACATGCTTCCCTTTATAAAGTATAATTATAGGGCCAGAGAATTTGGTCAGTGGTTTCAGTGCCTGCTTTGCAAACTCAAGGGCCCAGGTTTAATCCCAGTAATTACATACAACAATGCAGGGCAAGTAGATTCAGGGCCAGTCAGAACTACAAAGTGAGACACTGTCAAAAAAAAAAAAAAAGAGAAAGGTATAATTATATATTATTTTAGATATCTATAGGATTTATTATATTATGCATTGAATATATCCCTCCATCACTTTACCATTATATCCCTTTTCCTGTGCAACTCCTGGCTGTTTTACTTCTCTCATAGTCTATCTTCAACCTTCTGTTTTTTTGTTTTTGTTTTAAAAAAAAAAACATAGAATACTTGCCTTTTAATGCTTGGCTTATTTCACTTAGTATAGTGTCCTCCAGTTACAAGCAAGTACCTTCAAGTGAAAGAATTTCATTCTGCTTCACAGCTGGGTGATTCTTCACTGTCTATGTACATTTTTATGCCTGTGTTCGCTATCAAGTATCTTTGCTGATTTCCAACCTTGACTATTGAGAATGTCATGGAAATATATAAACATGGCAATACAGTATATTGTTTGGATCCTAACAATTTCCATATATATATACATATATATATATATATATATATACATACACACACATAAACATATATATAGACATACATATACACATATATGCATATATACAGAGTGGGGAAATCATTTATCAGCTTCCTTTGTTTGGCAGAAGTTTACACAGTTTTCCAGAGTGATTTTTCACATGTGCATTTCCATCAACAGTGAATATAGATTCCTTTCTCTTCACATCTTTGCCAACATTTGTGATGTTTTTAAATAATAGCCATTTTAACTGGAATTAGATGCAATTTCTTTCCAGTTTTGATGTGGATTTGTTTAATGGCTGTAGATATTGAGTAGTTTTCAATATATGTATTGGACATTTATAGCAATTTCTTTAGGATTCTTTTCAAATGGATTACATCAATTAAGTTTTGTGTAATTATTTTCTTTCATTGTCTCCCTAATTCTTGAGTGCCATTATTCTTGTATTCAAATAAAGCTCTTAATATCTTATTATGGATATTAGTACATCCCAGTGCTCAGCCTCAAATTTTATATTTGCTTGTTTTATTACTATAAAAGATTGAAAACATCTTCTATTTTTGAACTACTTTTTATTCATTTTTCATACTCTCATTTTGTTTAATATTAATATGAATCACATTTTTAGAACCTTCACTTTATATGAAGGTTTACATTTTTTCCTCATAGTATCAAAATAAAAATAAAGAACCCAGCAAAACTGGAAATCTGTATTTTTAAACTATATTTTATCTTTTTTCATAAGTAAATGAGTTTCTTTTTGAAATTTAAGCCACACCCAGCCTTCTAGTATATTATCATTTTTTTGAGTGAGTTATAAGTCCCTCAACTTGCATAGCTTATATAGTTCTCTTACTAAAAGTTCTAGATAGTCATTTTAAATGTTGATAAAAAAGCATAGCAATATAAATGCTAATATAGTCTTCTCTCAGAAACCAGTACCGATAAATATTAGGAGTAAATGAAAAAGTCCAGGAATGTGAGAAGGGATTTCTTGGTTAGTAATTTTATTCTTATTTGGCTATGAAAATAAAGAGACTACCAAGTTCAAAAACTTTGCTTAAATCAGTGATGGAGGCATCTGTTGGAGGTGACATTAAGATTTTCATGACAGGATCGTATAGCATGTTTAATCTTATGACAGGCAGGTAGTTCATAAATCTATAACTTCCCTAGAAATTATAGGACTGGAATAAATACCATTTAGTGATTATGTCCCAAATGTTTAAGCGCTTGATACTCTTTTACAACTAATGATATGTAGAGCTCAGAACACTGAGGAAATTGCAGAACTACATAGCAAGTAGTCATTTCTTGATCTTGAGTTGAATTTTCCTTACAATAAAATGGATTACTTTAGGATAACACATAAAATCAGTTCATTAATTCTATTCTTTATGCATATTAATACAGTATTTCTTGAAGTTACATTTTGTTAGGTTCTTTTTAAAATACACATTTTCATCATAAATTTAAAATTTCTAAAGCCATTAAAATTTGTTGACTTTTGTTTCTTAAAAATTTAAATTCAATTCTCCAAATCAATTTAATAGTTGACTTCTAAGGCTTTTTATTTTTTCTGTTATTAATTTCATCAATTTTTTAATGTGTTTACTCTGTAGAGATAGGTTTTATTTCACTAAGGAAATGTTATGAATACTTTGAATATAAAAAATTCACAATTGTTAAAACACTAATAATGTAATAGAATGCCTGATTTCAAAACATGTTACAAAAAATTAGACATATTCTAATTAGACATATTCTAAGTTAGACATATTTCATCATCTAATTTCCAGCTTGATATCTAATCATCATTTAGTAGGTTATTTGATCAAGCTTTTTTAAATGTATAATTTACTAACAATATTGTTTAATATTTCAGTTCTTAATTTTTATCAGTCTTTTCTAAGACCATTTGGCAAAAGTATGATTTGTTACTAAAATCATGATGAAGTAGAACATTCTATATCATAAATTTCCATTGTTCCTACATTATAACCAATCCATTTTTCATCTACCATTGTTTGGAAAACATTATCAAGTTCCATAATTTTTTTCTTATATGGAATTTCATATAAAAATAAGAAGACATATTATAGACTGTATATACCAAAGCTTTGCTTTCCATTTAGCATTAGTGTTCTAAGATTCATTCTACCTAGTTATTTTGTTCTTTTTAATTGAAAAATAATATTCCATAACAGAAATATGCAGGTCATTCTTATCAATATTATTTTTCCTGGCACATTTGAATTGTTTTTACTTTGGGGAGAGGAAGCTTAAAAATGAATGTATGTCTGTATGAAAGTCTTTTTGAAGACAAATATTTTTATTTCTTTTTTTTCCCCACAGCTACACTTAACATTTTAGTTGCAGGCAAAAATGTGCAGGGAACCGGAGGGCACAAGGGTTTAACAGGTGAGCTACATCATAGTCCTCCACAGAGAATGCAGGTGGAACATGCAATAAATAGTTATCACATAGTGGTTTGGTCCATCACAGCAATCTTCTTTTTTTTTTTAATTGGGTTTATTGGTACATTTTCTTTATACATTAGAATTTGTACCAGCAGCGTATGACACATCTTGGTTCTGTAGTGGTTATCACATTTGCCTCCCACCACAGCAATCTTCAGTCCACCCATGAGGTCAAACGACTGTGACCATTTCATCACCCTAGGCCAGATTCAAAGTCATTCACCTCTCAGCAAACTAATGACATTGCAAGTCAGAAATATAGTTTGAATGTGGAAAGCTTATGATAAAGCACATCTGTTACTTGTAACTGCTTTTCTATGTAACTGAGGCATCACTACTGGACTATTTGCTATAAAATTCTGTTATTTCCTCAATGCTCTGAGCTCTACATGTCATTCGCTGTAATCAAGTTAGTATCATGCATGGTTAATTCAAGTTACAACATGCACACTTACTGGCTATTAACAATGCAAAATGTATGCTCCAAAACAAATATAACAGTCTCTTAAAGAGAGGTGAACTAAATTTAAGAACCAGATTTTCTTGATATTTCATTTTAAAGTTACTGATATATATTTATCAGGAAAAAATATTCATTCTTCCCAACCTCAAATACTCTCTGCAACTAGTTTCTAAGATAAATGCATTTCTTGTTCAATTTCAAAAAAAAAAAAAATGAATAAATAATGGTTATCCAGCTGAAAGCGTTCATAGTCTTACATCTCTAAGATAAACATTAAAAATAAAATACAAAATAGTGATCTCTTAGCTTTTGAATGGCCTGCTTAGTCATATAAAATATTGCCTATTTGGATGTTTTCTCCATTTCAAAAGATCTTTACTTCCTACAAACAGGACATGCAGAGACTTCTTTTCAAGCTAACTTCTGTTTCCATGGTAACACGGAAGGACACCTTGGCGACCAGAAGTTCCATCCGCTGACTTTGGAATTTCTCAGTCTTTGTCACTTGTTGAACACAAACTGTTTTGTATTTCAAATGAACAAAATTATCTGCTACTTTAATACAAAATTCCAATTCATGCTTATATTTGAGAACCACCTGTGCGTTCATCTGGTCAGAGAAATGCTGCTCAGCCATAGGACCAACACCTCCTACTTAATTAGCTGTGCTTCTTCTCCTGCACTTGGGACCGAACATAATTCAATGTTTAGAAAGAACTATCACAGTAAAAGGTGCAATGCCTATAACTCCTCATTGTCTCCTCCTTGGAACACACTTATCCCCATCGCTCTTGCACTTTCTGAAGTAGTTGTGGAAATGTTGGTTTGTGTGTCTTTAGGAATAATGATAAAAACTTAAGTGAATGACTGGCTGTGTGTCATCCCATGGAAAGGTAAGTTAATGCAAACATTAAACTTGTCCTCTTCTGTCTCCTTCATCAGATCTATGAGGTTCCTGGCTCTTCTCCAAACCCAGAATGACCATAAAAAGTAAATATTATCCAAGAATTCAGGACATCAAAGCAGTCATGTCACCAGAACTAAAAGGACCTCCAGAATTCCTCCAGCCCATGCTAACAGTCTGGTAATTTTGTGTTCAAGGCAAGGAGTGATGCTTTCAGGATTAATGGTAATGTGTCTTTTACTATAATAAACATTTTTAAAACCTAAGTCTGTATTTTTTTTTGATGGTACTTCTTTAATGGTGTGGGATTTCTGGAAATAGAGGGTCTAAAATTTTAAAACTATAAAAAAATTCACAGTGCTTTTCAAAGCAGATGCACATTTTTCATTTATATCCTCAAAGAATGAGATTTCTAATTATTTTACAAGCTCACTGGCACTGTTTAATATTCCCAACCGGTATAGGCTTTTCTTACTGAACTTTTAATTTTTACATCACTAATGATGAGCAAAACCAAAAATCTGTATAAGTGCTTAGCTCTCATGTGCAAGACTTCTTCAAAATTTATCCCTTTCAACATTTTGTAAATGATTTTTTTTGTATATAATAAATTTAATATTTCTTTATAGTTCAGTTTATTAAATTCTATTAGTCTAGAAAAACACCTTTAATTCATGGTAAAGTCCTTTTACTAAAAGTCAAAAGATGGAGGGTTCCTGTGGGGCTTCTTTTTACCTAATAAATAGGTCACAGATGTGTAAATACTGTATCTTTTCTCTGATATGAGAAACTGAAAATGCAAATGAATTATAGAATATATGGCAGATATTGTAAAATGGAAAATTTTCAAAGGGAAATAGGGAAATAGGGGTCAGTATTGGGAGGAAAAAATTGTGATGGTACAAAAAGGGAAACTAAGCTTGTAAATTATTCTTAATCAGGTTGTCATTTGATTCTGAACTGCAGAAGCTCTTGTATATTCTAAATTCATAATTTGATATCATTTTTCAGATTTTTGTTTGGCAAATGCTTTCTCTCAGTTTTGGTATTAAATTTTAATTTATTTAAATTTCTTCTAAAGACAAAGTTGCTCTTTTTTGATTGTTATACACATTTAAAAAATTTTAATTATACTACCTCATGCTTTAATCAAAACATACTTAATCTAAGGTGCAAAAAAATTTCTATTTTATTTTGGTCTAGAACTTTTAAAGTTTTACCTATAACAGTTATAGCTATCATCTTACATTTTGAATTCATTTGTGTGTGTGACATATGGTAAGATTATATTTATTTGATTATTTTAGCATTAGAATTCCTCAACCTACATTAACTGCTTCCACCTATTGTTTTTTTGTGGTTAGTAGTACTGCTGACATGAATATGTTTCCTTGACTTCTTACTTTTAATTCTTTTGCATTCTTACAAATACAGTGGCTGGATTATATGGTAACTGTTTTGCAAACTTAAAAAATTATTTTATTAATTTTTTAATATTATATTTACGTAAAATGTAAAAAAAACATAGACATTAAAGTGAAACTATGTGATATTTTAGTAGAGAAGGTCAAATACGTGTATATCCTCAAGTATTTATCATTTCATTATGGCAAAAATATTCAAACTCTTGTCTTCTACCTTTTTTAAAAAATCCAAATCTTTGTTGGTACCTTATATATACACATCTCAATCACACTCAACCTTGAGAATTTGTGACAGTACATGACATGACTTCATTCTCATTTTTTCCCATTTCCCTACCCAAACCAAAACCTCCTACATACATAACCATGGTTTCCTTTTTTTCACCAACACATTTTTCTTCCCCTAGTTACACCTCATTTCCCTTTGAGTATTTTCTATTTCACATTATTTAACATACATTATAGAACACATTTATATCTTCAGTTTCTCATACCAGAGAAAACATAAGATATTCACACATTTTTGACCTATATATTTTGCTTGTCAGTTTGTCCTCAAGGTATTTCTATTTGAGTATAAATGATTCAAACATCATTTTTATGGCAGAGTAATACTCCATTTCCCAGAAAAACCTCATCTTCTTTATCCACTGTGGAGTTAATGGGCATTTGGGTTGTTTCCAAGATTTAACTATCACAAAGTGAGCTGCTGTAAACATGGGTGTACACATCACTATGATATGAATCTTGTACTTCTTTTGTGTATATCCACAACAGGGGAATACCTAGTTTATATATATATATATATATATATATATATACAGTGCACCATTATACAGTTGTCTGTGGCAATCTTAGCTCACAACACCACACCAGATATCTTTCCCTTTCTTTTACTTAGTGTTTCCTCCTTTTGTTATTTGGTACTCAGCGATCCATATTTCCTCTTAACTCCCTCCCCACTTCTCTGCCCAGTCACTAGTAACTACCATTCTCCTATAGATATGTGTAAGATTAAATTTTTGGACTTAGTATAAAGGTAAAATAATCTTCTGCTTGTATTTCTGTCCCTGGATTATTTTATTTGGTGTAGTAACCACAAGTAGTGTTCATGGTGTTGCAAATGATAGTATTTCAATCCTTTTTATGATTTTTTGTTTTGTTTTAGGTTTTTTTTGAGACAGGGTCTTGCTTTGTGGTTCAGGCTGGCCCTGAGCTCAGCCTCCAACTCACATCACAGCAATCCTCCTGCCTCTGCCTTCTGAGTGCTGGGATTACAGGCGTGAGCCACCACACCCGGCACTGTGGTATGTGGTACTGGTTGCTGCTGGGGTGAGTCTCCACACACAGTATTGTTATATGGTTACTGGGGATCGAACCCGGGTCCTTGAGCTTACAAGACAGGCGCCAGAACTACTGAGCTAACTCCATGGCCCACAATCGTTTTTATGTTTGTGTGTTACATTTTCCATATTCCTTCTTCAGTTAATTGAATTCTTAGGTCATATTGTGTCTATTTCTTGCTTTTTGTGAATCCAGCAGCAGTAATCACAGGAGTGTGGCTATTACTCACAAGATAATGATTTCATTTCCTTTGGAATTGCATTTAACAGTTGTATTGTTGAACTGTCAGAAAATTTTTACATTTTTATATTGAGAAGCCTCTACTCTCTTTTGCACTAGCTAGACAGACTTCCATTACTATTACAATGCCCACCAAAATATTTTATTGGTTTTGTTTGTTGCGTGTTGTTTTATGTGTTTACTTAGTGTGAGGTGGTAGGTCCTTCTGATTTTTATCTTGAGCAATCTTTTATGATTTGACTTCCGATTAATCTTTGTATATTTAAACTCCTTCCGCAGTCTTTATACAGTTGGAAACTCCATTTCTTAACATATTCTGAACTTCACCTCCTTATCAAATATTTGATTTAATAATATTTCTGTTAATTTATAATGTTGCTTTTCATTTAGTTTATTGTGTTTATCTTACAGCAGGCAGTACCACATACCACAGTGCCGGGCTTGGTGGCTCATGCCTGTGATCCCAGCATTCGGGAGGTAGAGACAGGAGGATTGCTATGATGTGAGTTTGAGACTGAGCTCAGGGCCAGCCTGAACCACAAAGTGAGACCCTGTCTAAAAAAACCTAAAAAAAAAAAAAAAAAAAAGCATCTCCAACTCTAACATCATAAAGAATTTTTTAATAAAAATTTTATTTTAGCTCTCCAGAGGGGTCTTTTATCTTCTTTAAACTAAGTTGTGCGAATGCTGTTAGGTAAGACCTAAACTCAGTTTTAAACAATTGGATATCCGTTTTGCTCACTCAATTTATTGAAACGATTTCAATATTTTATTGGATGCCAGTGATGAAAGAGAGTGTACTCATAAGTGAAATAAATAGGTCACAGATGTATAAATATCATATATTTTCTCTGGTATGAGAAAGTGAAGATGTAAATGAGTTCTAGAATATATGATAGATATTGTGAAATAGAAAATATTCAAAGGGAAATGGATTGTAATGAGAGAAAGAAAAATATGATGTTAAAAAAGGAAATCAAAGCTTATGCATATGGGGGGTTTGTTTCTGACATTAAAACAACATTTATTTTTGCTTTTGGATATAATGAGTGCTATCAGAATAATTGATTCTTACATAGAGACATTATTCACCACCTCTGGGTTTATTTATTAATGATATCAGTTTTTTTATTAGACCTGAGTACACCAATGAGGTTCTCTTTACTAATATTTAATATATGCCTTTTGAAAAATGTCAGAGAAGGTTTTAAATGTTAGGATATTGTTATTAGCACTTAAATAAATGCTATGATCTCATGGTCTTATTAAGGAACAGTAAAGGATGACATTATTCACAAGTATATGATAAATAGCCAAAATCCAATATTGTGTAGCATATGAATTTTCTCTTTAAATAGATGTTTTGAAAATGATACATCATGGTCTTATATCTTCATATATATTTTCTTGCTAGAGTATAATTTTCAATTTATTTGTTGTTTTCCTTTTGCATATTGTTAAGTATCAGAACTAAACTTTAATATCTACTTATAATATATTAATCAAAAATGTACTTCAGATTACAATTTATTGAAAGTACAGAATACCAACCAAAACCATTCCCTGTCTCCCAAAATTTCTACTTAAATGTCTATCCAAATTTATCTCTTTGATTTTCTGGTTAGTAAATAGTCATCTTTGGTCTCTCTGAATTGTTAATTAGATTTATGAAATGAATATATTTTCCATTCGTGTATTTGTATGTCTCATGTCATAAAATTTTGAAATGAGGCATTTGAAATAAACCATAATACATAAGAATGCACTTCTTAGAAAATTGCAGTAACCTAGTTGTGCTTACAAGTTTTAAACTCAATGCTATTTTATTTTCGTTCAGGAAAAGGAGTGTAAGCTGCCAAGATTTACATATTTAATTCCATTACTTTATATTGCAGTGATAAAATCACTTTCAAAAGGCTGGAGGAAGAGGCCCAAGGAAAACATTAAAATCCAGAAGAAAATTAAACCATGTATTTTGTAGCCACAATTGATTACAAACTCCAAATGAGCTCACATGTTTTGGATTCCCAAAATAGGGAAAAATATACTGATATAGTTGCCTGGGAAGAAGTTTTCACATTTAATCATGGTAGTTTTAAAGGTTTAAATGCAAGTAATAGTAACATTTTTCATGTCTTCTTTGATTTCATTTTACCAAATTTTTGTTATATATTAAATTTGTAAATTCTGGGTACTGTCCAGATATATTCATGGACAATGATATTATGTCATTTCATTGAGGTTTCTCTTCCTAATGCATAAATAGTTGTAATATCTATTTCTACCTTCTTATAATTTAGGGAATAGAGAAAAATAAAAACATTTACTCTTTCTGTATTAAAATATTTAAGTAGATGATAAGAGATATAGTCTAGTATAAATACTATTACCTACTGTTGCAGGGCAATTTTTCCTAAATCCTGCATATTTGCTTAGAGAACCAGTTCATGTTGTCACCTTCCATTTTTAGCTTTTTTTCCTCTTATAAATTAGTTGAATTCTTTACATTAGTACTTCTGGAACTAGCATGAAAATTTGTGTTATTATAATGGATGCCATAGAAGTGCTTGATTGGTTTTATTTGATTATACTTTCAAGTTCAGGAACTCAGAAATGCAATGAAACTATTATAGCTGGAAATGTAAAAGCTTCTACATTAGGTAAGTTCTTTTAGTCAAGATACAATATTTTAAAATAGAACATAAAACAAATCTCAGTTACAACATGATATGGTCTCTGGAGATTTTTTTTTTTAACTAAAGTAAATATTATATTGATAAAGATAAAATTGAAGTCAATAGAAAAATAATGTATATATCTTCAGTGCAATTAATGTCAAAATTAAAACAAATTGCATGTCAATCCTTTAAAATTGAATTAAGAGTCTAAAGTAACCTTCCATTATAAATAATGTGAATACTTCCTGGTACTTTCGGTCTCAACCTAAATGTACTGCTTTTATTATCATTCTTTCTCCATTTCCTATTCTTTCCTATCTCCCATCTTTCCTTTCTTGATTCCCTCTCTTTCTTGTATGTTTCTTACAATAACAGAAAATTCAACCTTTATGAGCTAAATTTTTGTATAATCTGTAAGACACATTTTCTATAATGGTTGCAGTATGTCCATGTAATAAATAATAATATATTGATGTTTTGGAATGTATCCACAAAAATCTGTACTAATTTGACTTTAAATCTAATTTTAAAATATTATTATTAGTATATCATGTAGTTGTCCATTCCAGAAGCTAAAATGTAGTGACATATGATATATATATAAAGCCACATATCAAATAAAACCAAGCAAATATGAGTCTAGGTTTGATTACTATTTCTCATTAACCCAACTGAAATCAAAAGATATATGCTGTTTTCCAAACTATAGCTTGTTTTCTCTTTTTTTTTTTTCTTGCTTCTCTGGAAATGAGTCATTGTATGCTTTTCTTCCCAATACAGCCTCTAATGATTCCTTCCTTTTTATTAATATACTATATTTTTACATCGTATAATGATTACATTCATTATGGGGAACTGGTACATACATGTAGCATGTCTCAATTTTCCACTTCTCTTCTACTCCTTTCTTTACAGTACCAGCATCAGATTAATTTGTTTATCTTATATATCTTATATAAGATATTATCTTATATAATCATATAATATATAATATATAATATATTATATATAAAGATATAATTATCTTATATATAATTAACTTATAAAGTTAATTATCATATATACAAATGAACAGTCAAGCTGACAAGTCAAAGGATATATAAAACACACAAAGCAATGAAATTTTGCTAACTTACACTTCTAGATACATTTTCTTCATTGAATTACAATAAATTTTCTCTCATTTTTTCTACTATCTATCTTTATATTTATTTGTATGTGAGGATTCACACATAAGAGACAGCATGTGATATTTAAGCTGTATGTCTTCACTTAATATGGTGGTCTCATGGAGCATCTATTTTCCTACATGTAACTCAAGTTAATCCTTTTCCAAGGCTGGACCCTTTGTAAATAAATACTATTGTCCTTTTCCATTCATGTATTGATGGACATCTAGATATTTGCAAAGTTTAGGTATTATGAATTGTGCTGCTATCCTTACATCACTGTGGTGCAATACATTTACTTCTTTCAGGTGGATATTAGAAGAGGAAGAGCGGGATGAAATATAATTTCCTGTTAAGCGTTCTGAGCACTCCACATACTTTCCACTGTGGTTGCAACAGTTCATACATTCACCAACAAAAAAGGGTCCCTTTTCCCAGCCGGCACTGTGGCCTTTGTTATTGGCTGATTTCTTGACAATGGCCGTTCTTGAGGAAGCACATTCTTGGTAGAGAAAGCACATTCTCGGTAGGGTGGAGTCTAATTTGAATTTTTCAAATGACCAGCGATGTGGAACATTTTTTTCAGGTATTTATTGAGTGTTTTTATTTCTCCCTCTGAGAAGCTTCTATTTACTTCAGTGGTCCGTTCTTGATAAGGCCTTTGAATTTAAGAATTTAATTTTGTGAGCTCTTTATGTGTGCTAGATAGTATTCCTCTGAATAACATTCCAAATGAACAACAGTTGCCAAAATATTTTCCCATTCTGTATGTTGCGTGTGGAGTTTTTGCTATGCAGAAGCTCTTCCCTTGTTTGTCTTCTGCACTGCCTCCCTCAGTTTTCTCACCTTCCAACTGTAAGATCGTGTCTTTCAGTCACTGAGTGTAAAGCAAGTGAAGAAAGGACCTCTCCTCCCTTTGGTTCAAAGTTTCTGGCATGGTTGGCTGGCATGGAAGAAGTGGTAGCAACAGTATTCAACCCATGTCAGCTAGAAAGACAAAGAAAACAAGAGCCAGGGACAAAAATATGCCCTTCCAAGGCCGGGGAGTTAGCTCAGTGGTTCCGGCGCCTGTCTTGCAAGTGTAAGGACCAGGGTTCGAATCCCTGGTAACCACATACAGTACTGGGTGTGGAGACTCACACCCAGCGGCAATCAGTGCCACATACCACAGTGCTGTGCGTGGTGGCTCACGCCTGTAATTCCAGCACTCGGGAGGCAGAGGCAGGAGGATTGCTGTGATGTGAGTTGGAGGCTGAGCTCAGGGCCAGCCTGAACCACAAAGCAAGACCCCGTCTCAAAAAAAAAAAAAAAAAATGCCCTTCCAAGTTAGGTCCCCAGTACCCTACCTCCACCCATACTTCATCTCCTTGCAGTAAATTCAGATGCTGCACTCACCTGTGGATTGACCTCCACTAAAGAACTGTGACCCATGACCCAACCACCTTCCACACATAAAAATCTGAGGCAAATTTTAGAACAGGTCTGCTTCCTCTTCTTCAATATTTCGTGGTCATATTTCTATATGCTGTAGTTGCCTTCTAAACTCAAGCTTTTAACTCTCCCAGTCCTTCTTCTACACCCAAGAGATTATCCCAGAAACAACCTTGTACCAGCCGTCTTAGGGCATCTCGTCCTCTGTGTTAAATTTATATTTTTCTCCTTTAATTTTTACTTTCGAACTCTTATTTCCAAACATTTATATGAAACCAAATCACATGAATTACTCAATAGTGTTACCCCTGACTGCTAGACTGCTATCTTCATCACCATTTTTTTTTTAATTTTTTGATTTTCAGCCACATCTTATTATCTGGACCTTCAATCTAGAGACAACATAACCTTCCATCTTCACTGGGGTCTGACTGTTTCTCGGTGATGTACAGAAGTCGAGGGGTGTAGAAGAGGGGAAAGATAACTTTCCTCCATTGTCAGTCTGTCTGTGCTCTCTTGAGTGCTACTTAAACTCTGCTCAACCCTAAGAGAATGTCTAAGGCCCGGGAGTTAAATCGGAGAATTATTTAGTGGTCAAAATGTTTTAATTAGCAGTTTGACCTTGTAATAAGGATACTTTCTGGGAAATACTATTACATCAGCATGACCATGTGGGTAACTTGACCTATTTTCACTTATTTTTTGTGATTATATAACTTCCCTTTCGCTAAGATCCTTTAAGAGATTTGTCTTTTGTTGGGATTTTATTGTGGTTTTTTTTTTTTTTTTTTTTTTTTTTTTTTTTTTTTTTTTTTTTTTTTTTTTTTTTTTTTTTAGACAGGGTCTCACTTTGTAGTTCAGCCTCGCCCTGAGCTCAGCCTCAAACTCACATCACAGCAATCCTCCTGCCTCTGCCTTCTGAGTGCTGGGATTACAGGTGTGAGTCATCACACCTGGAACTGTGGTAAGTGGTACTGATTGCTACTGGGCATTAGTCTACACGTCCAGTATTGTATGTGGTTACTGGGGATCGAACCTGGGCCCTTGTGCTTGCAAGACAGATGCCAGAACCACTGAGCTAGTTCTTGGCCCTGTTGTCTTGTTTTTTTGTTTTGTTTTGCTTATTTTTTTAATTGAAATCTTTATTGGTACATTACATATGCACATCATGATTGCACCCCACAATGGGGATTTGTACCAGTATAAGACACAACTTAATTCTCATGTTTTCCATAACCCTACGCACCCTACAACCTTCCATATACATAATTTTTTTCCTTTCTTTTTTGTTATAATCTCATTATTTTTCCCCTTCACCTTATTTCACTTTGAGTACTTTCTATTTCACAATATATAACATAAATTCTAGAACTCATTAACATCTTTATTTTCTCATACCAGAGAAAAGATGCAATATTTACCTATCTGTGACCTATTAATTTCACTTATGAGGATATCCTTAAGGTATGTTCATTTAAGTATAAATGATTCAAACTTATCATTTTTTATGGCAGAGTAATACTCCATTCTGTAGGAGAATCACAGATTTTTATCCAGTCTTGTTTTTTTGAGACAGGTTCTCACATTGTAGTTCAGACTGGTCCTGATCTCAGCCTCAAATTCAGAAATCCTCCTGACTCTGCCTCCCAAGTGCTAGGATTATAGATATGAGCCACCATGCTCAGCATTCCGGTATGTAGTACTGATTGCTGGTGGACATGAGTCACCACATCCAGCATTGATATATGTGATTCAGGGATTGGACCTGGGACCTTGCAAAGGAGGTGCCAGAACCATTGAGCTAAATCCCTAGCCTAAAGATTTTTGAATTATTAGAAATTCTGCATCAACTTTTTGCAATTATTGTCAGAAATGAGTCTAGATTCATGTAAAGAAAATAACATGCTATTATTTTGTTGTACATATGACTGATTATATAGGAAATTATTTGTAAAATTTATAAATAAGTAGAACTTTCATATAATGAAATTGTCACCTGGCTGACACCCTATCTCACAGGTACATATTGAAAGTGTGAAGAATTGATGCAGAATCAATCAAATGATTATTTGTTTCATTAGTTTTAATTGTACAGGGAAAAATTACTTAGTGAAGACATTCTACAAAGAAATTAATTCATAGGAGAACCTATCTGCTTTTTACATCATAAGATTTTTACATAAGCCTACATATGTAAATTAAAAATTGTATTTGGTTTCAAAACCAATTTACAGATTATAATCCAATATCCTTTCATTGAAATCAAAATACATAATTAGTGTTAACTGAAACAAACAATGTATACTATACAAAGTCGTCTGAATGGTTGACCATTAGTACCTTTTACTACAGTTTTCTTTACATATCCCTTAATTTTTTTTTCAAATAGTATGAAAAGGTTTGGTCTTAGACAACATGACAAAAAAGATGTATGATCTTTATATATCTGCATGTAAATTATTTTCTTGTGAAAAAAATGTTTTGACTTATTTTAATAAAATTTTTATTTTTCTGATTTAAATTATTAATTATTTTCAAATATAGATTATTTAAAATGAAGACTGGAAAATAATATGAAGCAAACTAATCTCATTATAAGGTAACTTGGGATCCATTGCAGGCTTTTCCTGAACAACTCATTAAAATATTTAATTGTCACTCTGTCTTCAATTAAGGGGCTATTTTCAACATAATTATTTTACTATAAGGAAAAGCATAATGTTGTTTTGACAAAGAGTAAGACTAGATCTTCATCTTTCAGCATACACTAAACTGAAATTAAAGTGAATTAGAAACCCAAATACTAAAATAAGCACAAAATCTGGAAGAGAGAATAGTTAGAACTCCTGGAAACACTGGCAAAGGGAAATATTTTATTAAAAAAATAAATAGAGACAACGCAGTAGAACAGAAGATAGCACACACACACAAAAAAAAAAATCAACAACTGGGATTTCATCTTATTATTGGAGGCCCCATTTGACCTGGCCATCGTTCTGCTAGGTACATACACAAAAGAACTGCAAGATTCATATCACAGCAACATATGTGCACCCATGTTTATAGCAGCTTAGTTTGTGATTGCTAAACACAAACCACCCAAATGTTCATCAACTGAAAACTGGATAAAGAAGATGTGGTTCTTTTATAGAATGGAGTATTATTCTGTTATTAAAAATGATAAGATTGCATCATTCATACTCAAATGGATATACCTTGAGGACATTCTCATAAGTGAAATAAATAGGTCACAGATATGTCAATATAATATCTTGTCTCTGGTATAAGACAATGAAGATGTAAATGAGTTTACTATATATAATTGATATTGTCAAATAGGAAATATTTAAAAGGAAAGAGGGTATAGAGGTAAATAACAAGGGGGAAAGAATGTGATAGTGATAAAAAAAAAAAAGAAACAAAACTTATGTATATAGGAGGTGGGGCATTTCAGGGCAGCGGGGAAGGGGAAAAAATGAGAATCAAGTCATGTCATATTCTGGTACAAACTCTTAGTGTTGAATATGACTATGATGTGTATTCATAATGTACCAATGAATATTTGAATTTTAAAAATAAAAGTTTCTTCACAGTGAAACAAATCAGCAACAGAGCAAAAAGTCAATCCATAATGTGGCAAAAAATTTTATCAACTACTCTTCAGGCAAAGACTACCACCTAAATATGCAAATATTTTAAGAAAATTAGATCTCCTAAATTTAAAGACTCAATTTAAAAATAGGTGTCTGAAATGAACAGATATTTTCAGATGAAGTACAAGCAGTAAATAAACATATGAATAAATGTTCATCATCACTGGTCATTTAAGACGTACTGATGTAAATAACACTGAGATTTCATCTTATTTCAGATAAAAATGGCTGCTGTCAAGAAATCAACCAATAAATCCTCATGAGTCTGTGGGGAGAAAGGAACCCTTCTCAACTATCGGTGGGAATATATACTAGGGTAACAACTGTGGAAATCAGTATAGAGATTCCTCCAAAAGCTGGGATTAGAGGTCTCATTCAACCTGCTGTTTCCCGGGTGGGTATATATTAAAAGTATCATTCTACAATTATATATACATGTATATAGCAACACAGTTTGTAAGAGCTATATCTTGGAAACAGCCCAAATGCCCATCAAATGAAGACTACATGAACATATGGATTTTTAATGAAGTGGAATATTAGTCATAAAATTGATAAACTAGAGACGTTTCAGCTACATGTGTGCCCCTTGAGGTCAAACTCCTAAATAAAAAAAAAAAAAATAGGACATACAGGCATAAATTCAGTCATTTTTCAATTCTGAGAAATTTGAAAGAGTAAATAGGGTCCCAAGTGTATAATAGGTGTGTGGAATAGGAGGAAAATCTTCAAAGGTGACACAGATCTGGTGGGCAGGCAGAGAAAGGAAAGAAAAAGTTTGAAGTTAAAAAGGAAAAAATTGAAGCAAAGCTTATATATATTGGAGGGTGGAGGGACTTAAAGGAGGTCAGGGGAATGGAAGAAATAGCCAAGACAGATCATATTGAGGTACTAATTCTTAATGATGAGTGTGATCACAGTGTATACCTAAAGTGCACCATATTAAAATCACAATGTTGTTAATATACCTAATAGAGTCAGTACAAATGGCCTTTGCATCTTATTTTATTATTAAATACCTATGGAAGGTCCATTTATATATATATATTCAATAGATAAATGTTTAAATATTTAAAAACTACTTTCATATTCATGAAAATATGCATCAAATATAATGTCTAAGTTTATTCCTAGTTACTGTTGCCTTTGAAAAAAGTAGTTTTCATGTTTGTTTACATTGACAACCATTAACTCAGAACAATGAAAAATCTCAAACATCAAAGTTATTACACAGGTAAGTGCTTATCACTGTCACCACACAAGATTGTAATCAATGAAGATTAACAGAGAGGCAGATCATTATTCCTTACTTTCACATTCGCTGTCACACATTTATGTTCGAGACGAGGATTCACTGTGTCCTGCAGGCTGATTTTGATCTTGCTATGCAGCCTAGAGAGCCCTCAAATATCACATATCTCCTGCCTCAGCCCCCTTCCCTTCTGGGATTACAGGTGTGTATCACAATGCTTACCTTTAAGTTGCCATTCTCAAAAGCTAAACAAAATGATATCAGAAGAGTTGTATGAATTATTTTCTGCTTTTCTTAAAAAATTTTAAATTCAGACATGCTAATAAATCTAAGATTGATTTACTAAGTAAACAAATATATTTATTGTAAATTTATTTTCTTTATGCTCATTTCTATTCATTAATTGATTCATGTTTGAAAAAGATTACATTAAATAAAAGTATGACAATATAAGATAGATGTCAAATATTAAAATTAACACATTATGCATTTGAAATTATTTTTAAAATATACTGATGATAGAAAAAAATTGAAAACAAATAGTTTAAAATTTGAATGTTTGAATCAATTTTATCAAAACTAATTTGCCACTGTTGACTACATATGAATGAACATAATTCATGCATGAGTTTCTTTTTACTTGTCTCTATATGTATCAATTATTAATCCTTAAGAATTTCCCCTGAAAACTCTGAACATATAAATAACGCAAACCATTTGCTTCTGCTCTGAAGTACTTATTTTATTATATAAATGAAAAGTCCAAAAAATGTGCATATATGTATAGTAAGTTAATTATTGAACTAATAAGAGAAAATGAGCTTGCTTTTGTTTAGGATACTACTGAATCAAAGCAGATTAAATATTTCATGAAGAATTTTTTATTTAGCCTATTTACACAGTCACATTAGATTTAATTAGTAATTCTTGGTCTTAAGTTATTAATAAACTGGAAACTATTGCATTAGTTTTACAATATATAGCTTTATATAAAAAAATGTGATGAAGCAATATCACAGTTTGCATATGTTAATTAGAAAGATATTCATTCTAATTTTAAAATCAGGAATCTCATATTTCTGGTAAATTAGGAAAATATAATAATTCTAATTAGTTATACCAAATTGTTACTAAGTGAAACAGATTTAATCATCCCTTTGAACCTGTAAAGAAAAGTTTGGTTGCAATGAATACCTTTGTGTATTGTTTTGACTTCTGTTTCAACTACATAATCCCAATTTGTTTTAGATGTTTGTTCAGGAACAGACTCTATGATTAATATCTCTTGCAGTGTTATCTTGCTACTAATGAGAAGCATTGGGTGTTCTTTCACTTCACGGAATTCGAACGCAGATGAAAAGATTTCACAGGTGAACTCCTTAAGAACACTTCTAATTGCTTAGGATCAGTGTTTGAAAATCTCGAATAATTTGCCATTATTATAATGAATAGCATAAACTGTAATTTTTCATGGTAATTAACTTGTGTCAGCACCATTATTTTTCATTAATTATAAATGAGAAAGAATGAAAGAACACCCACAGGAACAGATGTGCGAAATTGTCTCCTCGCCTATGTTTTAGGTTTGCCCTCCCCCCGTCTAATATACAATTTTATGTATAATAACTGTGATAGAGAAAATGCAAGTGGAAATGCCTGTCTGGTCCATAAAAAGAAAGAAAATCATGGAACACATGTTGTATATAATGTCTAGTTTTTTAATAAAATAGTCATTACTGACATGCCAGATAAAACTAGAGACGGAAGAATCTCTTAATTTAGTAAATGAAACTGATATAATTTCAGAGAATGTATTTAGAGAATCCTATTGTTGTTTCAGTTAGAAATAAAACCACCCATACTTTATTGTCCAGAATTAAAATCTATGTTATATTTTACTAAAATGGAATGAAAAACAGAAAAGAAACGAGGAAGCAAGGACAAGCTAGATGTTTGGATATTGTTCGGCTGCCATGTTCAGAGTGATTCTACACGCCATCTTTTAGACCATCTGCAGGCTGTCCTCAGTGGTTTCTCTGCCAAGGCATGCGGAGGTACACTGTCAGTTTTACCCACTGTTATTTTCCCAGCAAAGCACACGTTAGGTGATAAAAGGAGTCCAACATCAAATCCAACATTTTCCTGCCGAACTTCAGGATTTTTCAGAGCTTAGGTTCACTGAAATTCCGAGAAGAAAAACACTCAGCTTTTCCCAACACTTTTTTGATTCTATAATAGTTTATTTCGTACTTTATTCACCTTACATTGTGTGTCAGGAAAAGTGTTAACTTGTCCTGCTGGCAGCTACCAGGAGAACGCGGTGCTAAGAGAGGAAACATTACTTCTTATTTGCTAAGAGGCCTACTTATCCCAAAAGAACCAGACGTGATGTATGTTGAAGTTGGAACTAGGGAAACCTGGCATTTTATTTGGTCACTATTAACCTCAACTGTAGTCCACTTGTTTGCCCTTGACTTAATGAATCCTCTTGCAATCGTGCTGTGTCAGATACTTTTCTATCCACTGAGTTTAATTAAACTTCTCTGTCTTCTATGCCAGTTTTGAAAACTTTAAACATGGAAGTCCAGATATGCTGATTAGTAGAAGAACTGCCTTTTCTGGAGCTGCTGACAAAAAAAAAAGTTAGTGCTTTCCCCATGAATAGGATCGATTCATACAACACATGAGGATTGTGTTTCACCCATTTTTACATTTAGGATTGTTACAAAAGTTAAGTGCTAGTCTGAGGTAATAAATAAGTGAGTACAGTGGTACATGTAGGCTCCAATAGCTATTTCCTAGCATTTAATTTTTTCAAGCTAGTTTCCCTTTGTTGATGATAATAATTTTCCTTCAAGCTTTAATTTATTAAAAATAAATACGTAGAATCATTTAAAATATCCTCCTTATTTGCTTTCATCCTTATTTGACTAGATAGTTCCAGTCTTCTTTAAGGTGTCTGCCAAAGCTGTCCTCATGGCAAATGAAAGAAAAAGATTCATCATAGATAATCTGGAATCTTGCTACAGATGTCACCTTTGCAGGTTCTCTTCATAAATTCTAAAATAATGGAAAAATTCACCAACTAATATCTTTCATCAGTTGTATTGTTTTTCTTGAAATTTGAACTGTAATTTAAAAAATTGCAGTGTCCTAAAAGTTCCACATCAGTTTCTTTAGTTTGATGTAAAAATATCATCAGTTTTATGGTTAAAAAAAAAATTTGTTCACTTAAAATCTGCACATCAGAAATTTGCAGTGAAGGTGCCCAAAGAGCCATATCATATTTGGTGTCTGTAGTATTGATTCTGGTTTTTCTCATTGTCTGGTAATGTCAAGAATTCCTTCATTTGTAGGTTCATCACTCTAGTCTTCTGCCTCTGTGGCTTTCTTGTTTCCCGTTCTCTTTTCCTATTCTTTCTGTCTTGTCTTCTTTTGCTGTTCTCTTATTAGACCACTTATCACTGGATTCAGGGTTCACCTGAGCAGTGAAAGATTTGCTCTTCTCAAGCTCCTGGGTAAATCCCATCTGCACAGATGTTCTTTATACAGAAGAAGAAAACGATGGGTTCCAGGGAGTTGTCATACACATCTGGAAGTCATTCTTTAGCTTCACACAACTTCCCTTAGATATGGATTCCCAGACACCTACTGGGAGATGAAACCTTTCCCTTACCTTGCTATAATTTCCAAGTGTGTTCAAGTGGGAAAGATAAAACGTATGCAAAGCAAAAGAGCAGAATATTTTCCAATAATTGATTCCATGTGGATAAATCCTTATTACCGTCAACACAATGAATGGGTAAAGAAAGACATTTTTTTTTTTTTCTCAGCAAGGCTTCCCCTGTTATAAATGGGAAAAATTTTCAAGTGATACTCTGCACAAAGTGCTTATCAAAGTACCACAAGTAATATGTTACTATCTATAAATTTGAAACCTCTAGAGAAAGAAATTCTGATCAATTTTCTATGGCCCTCTGATGGAAATGAGATTGCTATTTTTTTTTTTTTTTTAGGTTTTTTGAGACAGGGTCTCACTTTGTGGTTCAGGCTGGCCCTGAGCTCAGCCTCAAACTCACATCACAGCAATCCTCCTGACTCTGCCTCCCGAGTGATGGGATTACACGCATGAGCCACCATGCCCGGCACTGTGGTATGTGCTACTGGTTGCTGCTGGGGTGAATCTCCACTCCCAGTATTGTATGTGGTTACTGGGGATCTAATCCGGGTCCTTGTGCTTGCAAGACAGAGACCAGAATCACTGAACTAACTCCCCAGCCAGAGATTGCTGTTTTTTAAATTATGGCCATTCCATAAGTATACTGGTTATAAAAGCAAGTCAATATGAGGTGATTTAAGCATAGTATTCCTTGGATAAAGAAATTGATAAAGATTAATATTTTTAATGATACAGTAGTTCATTAAGACATGATATTTTGTGATTATTGCATTGTTTTATTTTATTTATTATTTATTTGTTGAGATAGGGTCTCACCTGTGTAGTTCAGGCTGGCCCTGAACTCAGCCTTGAACTACTCACAGCCACCCTCTTGCCTGTGCCTCCCAAGCGCTGGGATTATAGGCAGGAAGCACCAAGCCCAGCACTATGATATGTGGTTCTGATTGCTGGTGGGAGTGAGTCTCCACACCCAGCACTGTTTTATGTAGTTACTGAGGATCGAATCCAGGCTCTCACACTTTTCAAGGCAGATGCCAGAACCACTGAGCTAAATCCCCGGCCCATACTGCATCATTTTATGTAACAAAAATTTTTTTTTTATTTTGAAAGTCTATACACACTCCTTGGATATTTCAATGAAATCTTGTTAAATTTGAGAAGATAAAGAATAATTATATGGTTCTATATATTTGTTTATAGATATACATCTGCTTTGATAAATCTGCCTTGTCATTTATAAGTAACCCCACCATACCCTAGTTTGGAGAATATTTTGGATCTTCCTGTTGCTACTACTACTGTAGAGAGGCTCAATAGCTCCAAGAACCATGCTGATTGAATTCATTGGTCATTCTTCATTAGCTTTCTTCATTAATTTCTACTCAAGAGAAGTTTGCAATTACCATTTTCTACATTTCCTTTTGTGCTGCACTTCGTGTTGAGTTTATTTCAGTTCAGGCACTTTCCCATATTTAAATGAATGTTCCTTTTGATCATTTCTTTTTATTTCCCTGTAAAATACTTGCTAGTTATTTGAAAATCTTTTTTTGTATTTATTAAGTTGGCTAGTACATTTTAGGTATATATATAATGATCATATCCCTCATTGAAAGTTTGTACCTGTACATCCTATGCTCTATGTTGATTCTTCTTTTCTCCCCTTTCTGCTCCCCTCTTTTTAATATTTTTAAATCTTCCAATCAGATTTTCTCTTTATTTCTTGTATTTTTATTATACTCACAATTTATACATTGAATTACATTGAATTATATTTATATGCTGAATTACATTGAAACATAATAATTACATTATTATATACTGAATTACATTGAAACATGTAGGTTTTCACAACAAATTAGATACTTTTCCCATATTCTGGAATATATTTGTGATTGTGATTCTGTGAATATTAGACAGGTGTTCTGTGACATATTTTTCTACGTTGAAAACTTCTATTGTCATGAGATACTAAATAAATTAACAAAAATGAAAGAACTTAGAAACAATCTTCAAAAATTATGTGAACTCAATATTTCCATTAGTAGATTTTTCTCTTAGATAATGACTGGTTTGTTCATCAGCGTTAACATTTTCCCAACGCTGAGCAAGTTTCTCTCGTGATTACAGGCATGGAAATCTGAGTGTCAGTCTTGGGCATAACTCTAAATTATATGGCATTTATTTAGCAACTACTGTGTAATTAGTGTGTCTTAATTTGAACATTAAAAATACATCAAGTTCTACACACAGAATTTATAATTACAAGATCAATTTATGCTTAGCTTATTTCACTGGTAAAATTTTTGGATTTTAGATATTTATATGCATTTTCAAAATCACCATAATATAAAATATATGTTGGAGAGAATTTCTGCAAAATAAATCATTTGTATTTTACAGTGAATTGATATTGAAATATGAAAGTGTAAAAATCCATAAAAATACCAATAAGGCACAAGCAGGAAATGATTACATTGATGGTCTTTCATATATACACATGCAGAGGGCACATACACATCTGCAGTCATACAGGGTAAACCCCCTAGATAGGAAGAACAAAGAATCTGTCAAACTTTGATTTATCTTGTTCCAAAACTGACATTTTAATTTTAACCTGGTCTTTTTTTCCCCTAATCTTTATTTTAGGACAATTGGAAGCAGTATTCATGCCATATTATATATTTCCATGTTGGAAAAAAAAATTTGGAGTCATACTGCATGTGAATTTGAACACCAACTAAAGTTCAAAATGACACAGGTTTCACATTCCTCTCAAAATTAGTCATAAACACAACTGCCTTAGTGATCGTGTCATGATAGAGATGAGTATTTTGGACTAAAGTTTATATACTCATTTTTCAATGGGAAAAAAATGAGAGTTTCTCAATGCCATTACGAGAGTCGCGGAACATTAAAGAGCTATTTAAGTGCATACATCTGGAGTGCAGAACAATCTGCTGTAGGAAAGCATAATTAGATATTTAGTTTGGTGTGCAAAGTTTTTCATGAATGACCCTGTTAATTTTTCCTTCTTAAATCAAAACAAAAAATACCCCAAAGACTCATCTTAAAAATGCAACTTCAGCAAAGCTGATGTGTAATGAATTTGGGATTTTAAATTGAATACTTGGCTATCAGTTTGAGCAGAAGAAAGGATGCAAGAAAATAGCTGGAGAAAAAAAGGACAGTTCTTTCAAAGTTCCTGGAAAGAGAAAGAGATCCAAATGATAGAAATTATTGAAACAATAAAAATTTCATATATATATATATATATATATATATATATATATATATATATATATGAAATTAATATAACAGAAAAGAAGTAGGAAGTCAAAAGAAGGTACTAAAAGTACATAAATTTAATATAGAAATTTTCCAAACTGTGAAACTGTCATGAGATGACCCAGTCTTATTTCTGTCCCTGAGAATTTTGGAACCTAGTAAGAAAACTCAGCCATGTACCAATAAAGATTAGAAAATTTAAAAAAAAAATAGAAAACTCAGCAAACACACTGTAAGAAAGAGAGAGAAAGGAAGGGATAAAGAGTCAGAGATAAAGTTAGAGAACAATAAAGAACTTGAAGTAGACAGACAAAAACACAGGGGACAGAGAGAGAGAGAGAGAGAGAGAGAGAGAGAGAGAGAGACAGACAGAGAGGAAGAGACGTGACAGAGAGACACAAAGAGAGATAGAGAGAGGAGATGGACCAAGAAAAAGTAGCCTTGAGCCAGGGATTCAGCTCACTAGTTCTGCTTGCGCCAAGATTGAGATCAGTAGTTCAAGGGAAAGAGAGAGGGAGGGAGGAAGCGAGGGAAGGAGGGAGAGAGGAAGGGGGGAGAGAGAGAGAGAGAGAGAGAGACAGAGAGACAGAGGGAGAGAGAAAGGAGAGACCTGTCTCTAGGTTCCAGAGCATAGTAAAATGTATCGAGTCACTATTCTGTTTTCTGAAACAGGACACCCCCACCCTGACAAAGTTTGAAGTCTTAAACAGAAAGATACAGACTTAAAATTTTTCAGTAGATATTATTATGATGGCATTTTAGTTCTTTGTTCACACTGGGTTTGAAAGTGAGTTATATCTCTTGCTTAAGTTATTTGAAACACATGAAAATACTTTCTACTTAAGCCATTTGAATTGTGTTTCTATTACTTAAACTCAAAAATCTTCCTTTTGTGAAGCCCTAATGGAACATAGGGATAACTATAGAGTACACATTGCCAAAAGTCATTAAAGATTAATCAATATAGAGAACATGGCAACAGTGATTTAAAAGACATGAAGTAGTTATGACTGAATAGTGTCACACTTTCGGATTCTCATAAAATCTATATGTTGGGAACACAGTCACCAAATTTTTATGCTAATCAGTTTTGGAGGTGGTAAAGCCTACTAATGGATTATTGAGGAAGTGGGTTTTTTTAATATATATCTAGTTCTCTTCATGTCATTATGTGATATTTTCTACAATGCCCTGAAAGGTAAAATGAGCCTCATCCAAGGAGATGTAGGTTGCTGGGCCATAGTGTCAGCATTCTCAGGCTCCAGAATGCACAGATAACCTTCTGTTTCCTGTAAATTAACTTGTCTCCTGCATGTTGCTACAGGAGCAAAAACCTGCTTTTGCAAGAGATGACAGTAAATCCTCTGTAAATTTTTTTGAAATAAAAGCTAAGACAGAAATTGTCTAAGGTAATAAGGCAGGTCAGAAAAGTGGGCATAACAATTCAAAAATGTTTAGAATGAAAGGTTTCCATCCATCTATAATTTACTCCAGAAATCTCTTGGAAGTAGAGTCCCCGTTGTAAATTACAGCCTGTGAAGTATTAGATTATTGAGATTCAGCATTTTCCAATCCATTTTCTCATAATGACATCCATCCACTTCCAATTTCAATCTGTAAGTGCTATCTATATTTGTTTTATATTAATGGCCTGGCACAATTTCATGTTACCATAAAATCCTTTATTGATAACTTTTCCCAGAGAGAGCTCTTGGACTGAGAGTTCTGTTGTGATTAATAAGAGCTACGTTTTCTGACAAACGTCCCTATTAATAACAGAGTAGAGGTACACTGAAGATGAATGGCAATGGCCTTTTGGTCAACACTTCATCTCATAAATATCTCTTACCTAAAGTCACACGCAGATGTACACAGAACAGCTTAGCACCTATGCAGGAGGTAAATACGCATTCTTTGAGATGAGGATACAATGAAAGGACACATATGCTATTATAAAAGAAAATGGGCCTTGATATATAGTGAAGGAAACAGGATGGCAATGATTAGAATCTATCAGAGGAGGAATCAGAATAGCTCCTTTATTTTTGATTCTTTGGGGGCTCAGAAATAGGACACTTAATTTAATCTATATGCTTGCTTTAAGCTCAGAGGAGGAAAAGCAGTCTAAATGCAAAATATTATTACTTCCATTATTTCTATAATTTAGAAGAAAACAGCAGCAATCTAGCTCCTCATACCTCAGTTATTTCTTTTTCCTCTCTGTATCTGTATTTCTCAGTCAGGCTAAATTAACAAAGTGAAACAAAGTGTAAGGTGATTCCAAATGCATCTTTGAAATATTCTGGGACATTCACTGTAATTTCTAAGTAACATTAATTGTATACACTAACTGGATTCATGGCTCTGTGAAAAGTCACTGAGGACAAAAATATGTTTTGAATATAAAAATAAGCTCTAATCATTTCAGTAACACTGATTTAAATAACATGTGCACTTTTGTCCTTTTACTTTCCTACCTAACACTTTTTCAATTTTCTTTCCATGAATGTTACCATTGCTGAATACTAAGTCCCCTTCCATATATTTTTTAACTTTCCGCAAAAACTGTATCATTGCACTAAGCTCACAACAATCAACTCGGAATGGATGACACAGTTCAGTGTTGTCCTCATCTAATAGGAATACCTTTGGGTTTCAGCACAAATCACCCATGATTTCATTATTTCTTACAGGGACATTTGCTTTGATATATAAGTACACTGAATTACAATCATGTTCCAGAACAAATGATGTTTCCAAACAGAAGATTTATTGTATCAGGAAGATACTATCAAGGCATAATCAATATAGCATTTTCATTCCATTATGCACAGAAAATCTGACAGGAAGCTAGCACAGTGGACATGTCTGCAATTTCAGCAATCAGGAAGCTGAGGCAAGAGAATCTCCATATAACTCCGACTTGACAGCTTGGGCTACTCAGCAGCAAGAGTAACTCTCAAGGAGGAAAACAGAGTTATGTGGGATCCGTGGGCAGTGTAAAGAACACTTGGCAAAGCCGACGTGAAGTCTGAGCCTTCTGCCACAGTTCCACTTTAGTATCCTAGCTATTTTCAGACTTCAATATGTGGGACCTGCAAACCTGTGGTGATGCATTTCAAACTGCAGCTGATGGATCATTCCTGGGCTGTATTACCAAGGCTGACACAATACAGAATTAAATCATTAACACAAAGCATTAAGATAAATTATTATATCAATTAACCACTTTTTTGTGCTTTTATATTTATTTTATAAAATTACTTTTATGTGTTTGTTACATACATTCATTCTGATCAGATATATGTACTTAACTGCTTTGCCTAAAATTAGAAGAGAGCAATAATTACTATCTTAGTGCAAATTACACATTTTAGAATACAGAACCATACTTAAGGCACCATACAATGTTCAAAGTAGATTAAGTAGCTACCTTATGTACTTTAGAATTTCAAAATTTGGATCAAGGTCATATTGATCATGAAGTTACATTTTTCATAAAAGGAGCAAATAACACCATGCTGGCATATAAAATTATAGCAGATTGACTGGGGGGCATTAAGGAGAAATTCTTGGTTATTAAAGCAGTAGACAGCTTATTATTCATGCACGTATTTTTTTTCTTGATGCCTACATTTTGTAGTTTTCTTTAATAAGAAATCAGCCAATGTCAATAAAGTAGCACGTGCATTTAATGATGCTATATTTTATTTACATCTCCCCTGTTCTTTTTTGGAGCTGTATTTTTCAGTTTAATCAAATCAACACAAATAATATTTTCAATCAGATTTTTGTTTTTAATTTTTTATTATTTTTTTGATATATAGTTTTGTACTTACAGATTTTGGCATTGGAGATTGAACTTGGGCACTTCATGTCAAGATCCACCTGAACGCTATTTTATTTTTTTATTTTTAGGTGGGATCTCACTTAGCTGCCCATACTGGACTCAGAAGATCTGCTTCAGCATTCTACTTTATCTATTTTCTAGCCTTATCTTTCTTCTCTTTAATTTATTATATATATATATATATGTATATATATATATATACATATATATATATATTTTTTTTTTGTTTTGTTTTGTTTTGTTTTTTACACACGGTATGGCGTTTGTAGTTCAGACTGGCCCTGAGCTCAGCCTCAAACTCACAGCAATCTTCCTGCCTCTGCTTCCCTAGTGCTGGGATTACAGGTGTGCACCATCACACCTGGCACTGTTGTATGTGATTCTCCACACCTGGCATTGTGGTATGTGGTTACTGGAGATTGAACCCATGCCCTTGTGCTCACAACGCAGGTGCTGGAACCATTGAGCCTAATCCCACGCTGTCTCTTTTTAAATTTTTAGCATGTTTTCACTCTTTATTCTGTTCACATTGTAAGTCAAGTCCTAATTGTTAATAGAAACAATGCTCATGTGGACATTTGATGTTTGCAATCTGGAATCTTTATATAAAAGTATTTTCTGTTGAATTTAGAGAAATGGTTTTAATTTTTTACATTGATGCCAAGTAACCTATGGCCAATTAAAGGCTTTTAACTATCTCTTTTTGACCTAGTACAATTTGTAATAAGCTAAGTTAGGTAAGTTATTAAGCTGCTGTGATACTTGAGAGTAGGTAGTTTTGCACC
>PVIR01005983.1:53665-68941 GCA_004026965.1 Petromus typicus
TTTTTTTTTTTTTTTTTTTTTTTTTTTTTTTTTTTTTTTTTTTTTTTTTTTTTTTTTTTTTTTTTTTTTTTTTTTTTTTTTTTTTTTTTTTTTTTTTTTTTTTTTTTTTTTTTTTTTTTTTTTTTTTTTTTTTTTTTTTTTTTTTTTTTTTTTTTTTTTTTTTTTTTTTTTTTTTTTTTTTTTGAGACAGGGTCTCGCTCTGTAGTTCAGACTGGCCCTGAGCTCAGCTTCAAACTCACATCACAGCAATCCTCCTGCCTCTGCCTCCCGAGTGCTGGGATTACAAACATGAGCCACGCCTGGCACTGTTGTATGTGGTACTGGTTGCTGCTGAGCGTGAGTCTCCATGCCCAGTGTTGTATGTGGTTAACTGGGGATCAAATCCAGGTCCTTGAGCTTACAAGACAGGCGCCGGAACCACTGAGCTAAATCCGCGGTCCGTTTTTCACCATCTTTGATACAATTATGTGGTTAGTCTGTCTGGGCCATTATATTTACCTATTTGTGACTGTGACTATTGTGATTATTTTTGTTGCAGTTATTTTAATTTTTTTTAGTTGTTTTGAGACAGGATGTTGCTATGTAGACTAAGTGGGCCGTGAACTCTCTGTGTAGTTCTGGCTGACCTCAGACTCAGAGCGACTTTCCTGCTTCTGTCTCCCTGTCAGGCCTATGCACATTGTTCCCAGCTCTTGTACTATCTCGTGAGAATAATCTTACTTTTTGGCGGCTCACTATTTACAAACCAGTTGATGTGTTCAGAGTGTTCTATATTTCCATAATATTCAGATATTGTTCATCCTAAGAATCACAGAAATAGAGACATTTCTCAAGCTGAAATAAAATAACTATTCAGTTAATTACTTTGATGTGCTCAATTCAGGGGTTGTGATCTATATTATGTTGTCATAGAACCAAAACCTGTTTCATTTTGCAACCTGACATCCTTTTTCATCTGGTAGTCAACCCAAATGTTTTTAAAATCAAGTACTTGATGATTCAGCTGTTGGAAATGTTATTGGCTCCAAAACAACTTGGAAGTATTTTATTATTCAGGCCATTTTTTTTTCTTAAATCTTGTTACGGAGTCCAAGCAACTTCAGCATGTGTTTGGCAGTATGCATGTGAGACACTGCCTGAGGAACATACAGTGGACCAGTGTGATTTGTCACCAGAATGGAAACATCTGAATGAAAGGTGATTCAGTGAGGGGTAACTTGGATGAATAAGTAATAATTTTCCTCTGTGTTAAACAATACACTGAGTATTTGTGTATCTGTACACTAGTGCATATATTATAGTGCCTTCATAATCGGAGGCTACATGAAACTACCACTTGTGATTTATATGTTTGCACTTACTATGTAAAAAACATAAATACATTCCATTATTTCCAGTATTGTTTTATTCAGTCTTCTCATCTAAATGTATTGAGAAATTAATTGGCTTTTCATAGCAAAGCAATACTATCCTGATAAAATTTGTGGGGAAATATTATAATCTATTTTCATCAAATTTGTCTTTTGAATGCCCATACCATTACCAGAAAAGGCATCACTGTGAAAACTATTTACCAAGGGGCATCTCCACCTGAATTCAAGCCTTGTACTTCTGTAATAAAAGTCCACTTGTGAGCTCAGGGTGTGACTTTCTCTGCAATTCTGGGTGGTATGCAAAGCTTGAGGAACATTTCCATACAGAAGCAAGGTGTGTGTAGAATTTTTAAACTTATTTTCACAACACTGACTCTTATTATGTGGTAAACCAAAACTCCAAAATAGTGCTTCCTTGTAATACTTTGATTGTTCTTGCTCTGCAGAACCTTTCTTGATTTCAGTGTTGTATCATATCTTCCCTACAAATGTCCCATGGCAAGAAATTGATGGAGAGTAATTAAGAAAGAGGTCTAAAAGTAAGAAGGGGAAGAAGGAATGAGTTTTTAATGTGCTAAGAAAGGGAAATCCTAAGCCAGATGCAGACTGACTTAGGAGACAGTTTACATCTTATAATTTTTAGATACTCTGTAAATTAAATTCTTTCTGGTGTTTGCCCTCTTTGTGACTTCCAAAGAGAGGAAATAAAGAGATTTTATCTTTCCTAAGATAGGAAATCTCTCACAGAAACTTCCACTTGTAAGAAATGTCTGCATCAAAGTCTTATGTAACATATAGATATTTAATTGAGGATATTAATTTCTGAGCTCTGGATGCTGACATATAACCATTTCACATTTATATCACTGACAGATATTTATTTCAGCCCCGCAAGCTCTAACATATAAAAATTTAATTATGGATATTCATTTCCTTCTTTTAGGGTTGATGTATACCCACTTAACTATCACATCACAGATACATATATTTTCCCCAATGCAAGCTATGAAATGCTAAAATTAAACTGCAAACATCTACTGCCTTGTTCTATCTCAGTGAATGAAAACTCAGCCTTTAAACTGTACGTAAGTAGATGTTTTACTGCTAACATACTTTTAATGAGACACCTGCAATTAGGACAAAGTAAATATTTAATCATTTGAAGAAAAACTATGACTCTAAATTTAAAAATGACCAATTATCTAACAAAAGGCAATGCATCATTAAGCTCATTTAATGCGTGTTCAAAATCGAACCTGTAGTAATAAATTAACCTTTTTTTAAAATTAATGATGTGTGTCATAAAATGTGAAATGAAGGTGAAAAGCCAAAGAATATAGTTCAAAATTTACATCAAACTTTTAACATTGAAGATAATTTTATCAAAATGCATTTACATAATGTGAAATATTTCTTAACTACACACAAGGAGATATAAATATAGATAAGAAAGCAACTAGACAGACAGGGGAAGAGGAGACAGAACATGGCTGGAAAGATGTTTTAAAGAGTGATTATAATGGATTTACATTAGAAAAAACAAAAATTAAGCTGAAGGAAGCATGAGATGATCAATTTCAGATAAATCTTATTCCACTGCAAGATATATCATTGTTATAAAATCAATGTAAATTTATAAAACATGGAAGCAAAACTGTGCAGCCATCAGTGGATCAAAGGCAATTTTAGAATCAGGGAACTTACAATGCCTGTGTGCCAACCTGCTCTCTAGGGTCGTGTTCATTTTACTTGGTTAGGGAGGAAGCAGCCAGGGTCGGAAGAGTTTTAAATGTGAATCTAATGTGAAACAGAATTGAGGATTTTACAGGGAAAACCAGTAACAAGTTTGACTGTTTTATTTTAAATATTTTTACATTGATTAAAATAGGAAATTAGATTTTACTCCATTATCACTCTAACTTCTTTAAAAGTGTGTCGTCAGTAAATGAAATATATTTTGTATACTCAAAAAGTTGCCTGTAGTTGTTTAATCTCACTAATATGAACTGGTTCAATGATCACAAGTGTTCCTTTACCATGGTTTCTTTTTACCTTTTGCTTTTAATCATAACTTGAATGGCTGAATTTAATTAAGTTTCTCTCCATCTACCCATCTATTCATTCAACCATTCTTATATTTATCTTACATACTTATGCTACATTTTTAAACTTAGAAACCTGGAAAATAACATTCTTGGATTACATTGCTTTTAGAAAATGTTATAAGCTTTGCTTCACAGTTCACTTAATAGCCTTTAAATATTTCTGTAGAGAAATCTGAAGTAAATCATAATTTTTGCCTGTTTTGAGCCACGTTTTTCTGGCCATAACTCATAAATCTTTCTTCTCTAGCTTCCTGATATTTATCATCATGCTTTTTTTAAATTGGAAAACAAAAGTTGAGTAGAGTATAACTTAAACATTTCTTTCAAACAATGTTTTTCTTTTCCTCTAACTACGTGCATGTACTATTTTGCTTTGCTGTCTCATATGAGCAGTTGTACATACACTGAGATTCAGTTCTTTGGTATGGATCTGTTTAAAATTACCATGTGATATATGGAATATACAAAAAGTTTATTTAAAAAACAATAAAGTTACTTTGAAAAAAGATGTGCCTTCTACATAGGGAGATAAATAAAATTTCCTAGGATTCATAAAACTGTCTGAAAATGTCCATCGTCCTCAACCTACTGCAAGATAATCATTCTCCAGAACACTGTGTTCTATTCGTTTAGCTTGTCTGTAGATATGTTAAACATATTCCCATCCCTAAGAAATAGATGGCAGTATCAATTTTATATAATTAAACTCATTCTATAAATATTCAATTGTGACATTCTCTTTTATTTAAAATATTTCAGAGATACAGATATGCTAACCAATGTATCTACAGTTCACATATTTTTCTGTGTGCTTATCTTTTGATGGTTATTTTTACTTTTACTAAACAGTTTTCCTTTTGATTTTTAATTTTCATTATTACATGTTTGGAGTTCATAATGATTATGTTTAGTGGGGAGTTGGCACACGGACATATTATATCTAATTTTTTCCATCCTTTCCCCCTTCTTGTCCCCTCTTTACTCCAGCTGTTAGTCCCCCTTACCTTTTGCAAACCTATCTATCTTCTTATTCCTCATTTGCTCTTTGTTTTGTATTTTGGGTTTTTCATAAAACAGAAATTTTGTGAAATTTAAGCTTGAGTGTGTCTAACTTATTTTACTTAACAGCATGGTCCCAAAATGTCTGTAAAAAGTCTCATACATTTTTCTAAGTTCACAAATATGAGCTATGAATGACAAAGGAAAACATAATAAAGTTTTTAAGTCCTCTAATATTCACAGCTTACTGAGAAACTTAAGAATTTTCAAATACTGTATTAAAATTGGTATTCCTCTTATATTTTGGAATGAAAGTTATATAGCTTATAATTCCATTGTGAAATATTGAATTTTCACTTATACTTTGCTTAGTGTAATATCTTCCTTTTTTTTAATTTTCTTTTGTGAGATGGGGTCTCATTATATATTTCAAGCTGGCCTTGAACTCACAGCAATCTTCCTTCCTCTGCCTCCCAAGTTCTAGGATTACAGGTGTGAGCCACCATGCCCAGATTAATAGTTTCTTTCATACAAACTTGTATATATAATATATAATTATGCATCTAGTTTATTTAATTTACTATTAAATATTTTAAATTCTATTTCATTGAGCCATTTTTGTCATTTATTCCTGAAAATTATTTTCAATTATTCACTTGTCTTTTTTTTTTTTTTCTCCTTACTGGATTGGTTGTTCCTCCTTGTTGCTTTGTAGGTATTATTCATTCTTCATAAATATGCTCAGTTATGTAGTAAAGGGATATCTTTATAAAGTGTGACAAAATATCCCATTAGTAATCTCCATGAGCTGGACTTCCATACATTCTAATCGTATCTGGAAACACACTGTTTTGGGGTTTGGCACCATGCATTTATCTGTTATTAAGAAAGACAATATTAACAAGTTTTATAAGCATTGTGAGGTCTCAAACTTTTAGAAATTTTTCAACTGGTTGTCTAATATGACTCTGTAAAGAACTCTAAACTCAATTAATGAATAACAAAAGATCTTGAATAGAAGAATCTGCAGAATAAAAGATATTTGTACTATTCTAATCCCAGGCTTGGCTCCAAAAGCAATGTAATTGAATAAGAAAAGTCAATTATGTAGTGTGAAAGTCTTGTTCAACTGAACATGAAAGTCTCAAAAATCATGAAAAATAAAAGATCTTTCTTCTCAATAACTTTGTTTTAGATGTTTTTTAATAAACCAATATAATGAAAGCAGGAGTTGTTAACTCCATAACACAACTCTGACACATGCTTCAGCATTTGGGAGCAGATAATTGATGGCGTTCCAAAGCATCAAGAAAAACTTTGTGATTAGGGGCTGGAAGCAGAGGAAAGGAATCACTGAAGAGGTCAGAGAAAGGGAAAGAAGCGTTAAATGTCAGTGAAGTGATTACTCAGATACCTATCTGTGAGAAGTTTAAAATACAATACATGTGCAATAAAACTGTGGGTAGGAATAAGAAGACACACAGCGGAAATGTTTGAAATGCCAGTTATGAACATTAGCCATTACGAGAGGGTATTACAAGAGAGAAATGAACTAATTAAGAAACTAGTTTTCCAGCCAGATGAGAGAAAAATATGTC
Organism: Petromus typicus; assembly: GCA_004026965.1. Classification (NCBI taxonomy): domain Eukaryota; kingdom Metazoa; phylum Chordata; class Mammalia; order Rodentia; family Petromuridae; genus Petromus; species Petromus typicus. Next base: position 59,741 of record PVIR01005983.1, read on the forward strand.
TAGTCTTCCACTTTCCAAATTAGCAAAAAATATTTTTTCATTCTTTCTTTAGTAAACAATGTAATCTCAAACTGAGAAATAGTTTTGATTGCCAAATCTAAAGTGTTACTGATAAAACATGACACCTGAAAGGGAGCCCAATCAATTCACAGCTCTAGACACTTGAGTACATATAAGCTGTTCTCTGGAGAAGTCCTTTTATAAGTACTGAGCTGCAAAGCATCCAGTGCAACCGATCTCACTAACCAAAGAAGACAAATGTTCATGACGATTTACAGGTGGCTGTAAGTTTTTGTAATACAGTGGTTTGTCATTTAATAAGGTTAAAAGTAAAATAAATGGGAAAGATTTGTGCAAATACAATATCATTTTTCTAGTGTGAGAAACTTGAAGTGTAAATGAGATCCAAAATATATGACAGGTATTGTGAAATAGGAAGGAAATGTCCGAAGGGAAAAAATAACTGGATGGGGGCAGGGGAAAGCAAAGAAAAGAAAGAAAAATGATGATAAAAAAGAAAAAAAAAGAAGACAAAGCTTAAATATGAGGGGTGGAGGTTAAAAGAAGGCAAGAGAATGGGAAAAATAATAAAGATATATTACAATTACAAATTGCCAAGGAGGAATGTGATCATAATGTATTTCCAAAATGAACTAATAAAATCAATCAATCAATGCGTTTAGATAATAATAATTTTAAAAGATAAACTGAGGCACACTAAAATTTAGAGTTGAATTGTGTAAAAAGCAATCCAGGCATAAGTTAGGTATCAAACTGAGGTGGTTTGATGCTCCAGTGAGGGGACATAAGCAAAAGGCTTTTATAGAGTGAGTGAAGTAAAATAAAGCAAATATTCACTTAGTTACAGTGTGAAATTAGGTTAAATTACTGACAAATACTGACAATCCTACTTAGATAATTGCCAGCCCCTTCTGATTGGCTAGTTTAATTTTTATAAGAATTCACAAAAAGTGGCTCAAGCTAAGTTTCATTTGTGTTTTCACCCCAAGCAAGTCTCAGGTTAGTTATGGAGCTGAACAATGTACTTTTCCTAGATTCTTTATGGTTGATCTCCATTTTAATTACTCCAGCAATACAATAACCTTCAAGGCGTTAAGTCAGCTTAACATAAAATCAACTAGAGAGGTTAACATTGCATACGAGCATCTGGCTGCTCAACTCTCTTGATGAAAAAGACCGTTGCAAAGATGATCAAATTCCCATGGAAAGGGACAATTTGACTAGAGCTAAAAACCAAGAGAACAGAAGCAAAACAGACTTTAAAATTTTTATGGGAAACTCCTTTATAACAGTAGTGTCATTTCAGGTAGATTGCCTTGGATTCATCATTTGGGGTTAAGTAGGAGAGATATTTTTCTTTTCCAGTTTAATGACTTCCACACTTGCAAAACAACAATGGAAGGTCCCTTAAGAATTCCACAAGAAGAAGTCTTCTGCATTAAATTTGATTCTAGATTTTGAGAATATATCTGATGTGACATGGGTGTGACAATAGGGCAGTGATGGGGAACCTTTAGAGCTTGCATGTGACAAACTGCCAGCTATGGCACATGTTCCTCAGGTTCACCACCACTGTGGCAGGCAATGTGGGATGACAATGTGCTGTGTATGTGGAAGACACACGAACCACTACAAGTCAGAGAGTAGGAGGCAACAGACCATTACACTGTGGCTTCTCATTTTCACACCCTATTACGACCATCTCCCTCAAACTGTTTTTCACAGTGGAATATCATGAAACTGACATGATATGAGGCCTGGCAACTGGAGATATCCTCTTGCAATATTCCTTCCTGAGTGCCAGCTCCCATACCATAAAGATGCTGGAGATAGAAGACTGAAATTGTGAGATCTCATAGATATGCTGCATGATAAACAAACCACCCAGGATGTTCCAATCTGGCCTGGAAACTCTAAACCAACCTGTGTGAGTACAGCTTTCCAGACACCACATGAAGCAGAATTTCCCAGTTCAACCTGGTCAATTCCCTCTTTATAGAAAGAATATCAGTATTAACACATAACTACGAATATGAGTCTTCTTATTTTCCTAAATGATTTGGTGTCATTCAAGAAATGTAAGTTTAGAAAAACACTGAGATTCCATCTTATACCAGAAAGAATGGCTGTTATCAAGAAAAGATAACTAGTGCTGGTGAGGCTGAGGGCAAAGGAGTCCTTCTTCACTGCTGGAGTGGGTGAGAATGATACAAGCACCACAGAGAGCAGTGTGGAGATTCTTCAGAAAAACTGAACCTAGAGGTTCCAGTTGACCTTACATAGTGCTGAGATTGCAGACAGGTACCACTGCCACTGCTGGATTCAAACTCTTAACAGTTGGGATTTAGCTAAGTGGTTCTGGCACTTCCCTCTTAAGTACAAGTTAAAGAGTTTAAAAAAGATTATTGAAAACAAACTAACCTCTTTCTTTTAACAAAACTGAGTCCAACTAGAAATTAGTAAAAGTCAGGTAAGAGGCTAACAAATAGGTTTGAACTCAAAAGTTTTGAAAAAGAATTAAATAAGTATATAAATATATTTGTTGGCAATGGTATGACTCTTTATTCTTTCCCCTTTTCTCTTTGTTTTCATCAATGTAACTAGAAATGTAAGGTTCAGTGGAGAAAATTCAAGTTCAGTGGAGATCTTTAAATTACCTGGATTTTCTCAGATGTTTGATATTCCTAAACTATCACATTCATACTTCTAGATTATATTCTACAAGGTGGCAGTAAAAAGAAATAATATTATTTCAAAACTCAAATTGTACAGTCCTCTTTTTTATGGCATGCCAGTACCTTTGTTGGTAATTGTCTTCATAATCAATACATGCTTCCTAAATCAATAACATATAGTTATTTTCTCTTGAGGCTTTTGCAGTTATAGTTTCATTTATGTTCTTCAGATATTTGAACGATTATTATAACATACTCATAATGGGAGAAAAGAACAGCCTTTGCTAATCTACACAATTTCCTCTATTTTTACATATTTACTTGCAAATGGAGTATCTTTTAAAATTTCATGAAGGAAGGATATTTTTGTAGTACACTTTTGACTTTCATATTTTTCAGCTTAAATGAATAAATTATAAATTTATATAAATTATAAATTTATAGGTTATTAAATAACCTAGCAATTTAACTAGGGGTACCGTATATATTCATTTAGACTCTGATCTTTATATTAATAAGCAGTGTAAGATAAAATATGTTTAATTTAGTTTCAATTTTATCTGTTCAATGAGGTTTTTTAAAAATGATAGCTAAAAGTACAATTGAGTGATATTGACTAACAAGCAAATAGCATGAGGATTCCAAATACCACCTTACGAACTCACCAGTCTTATTTACCAATGATGCATGTGATTTATTTTAAAACAAAATATTTTTATATTTTTGTGGCACCTACTCTCCAACTGGCTTTATATTTAATTATATTTCTATATCTAACCAGACAGTTTCATATCTTAAAAGGCTGATTTGTATTCTAATATTGCACTGTTTAGTTTAATTAGCTTTATTTCAGTAGATTGGGCATTTTTCCCAATTAATGCTACTGTAAAGATCACTACCACAAATATCCTTCAATTTATATGGTATCAAGTCGTATGTTGACTCAGACTGATGGGTTCCTGAGGTAACTATGACATCTGTTCCCAAATGAGCTCCCAAGCTATTTCTCTCACTGACCAGGAAAGAACACAGAAGGAACTAATTCATCCTTGTTCATCGTACACCCAATTAAAAAGCCAAGATATTCCTGCACAGAATGAGATATTTTCTAACTTCATAAAGCCTACAAGAATATTCAAACTGTTGTGACCAATAACCCCACTCTGTCAGTTTTGAATTAAGAAAAAACAGTGAGAGTTAAAGCAAAGTCTTGTTTGTGTCTAAGTGGAGCACGAAATCTGGCCTTGGACACTATCTCTCGCCCTTTCCCCCAGGTTCTTTGACATGGCTCCCGAGTTCTGTCCCTCCACTGCCATTCCTAACACTTTCACTTTGCTGTGCTTTTCTATTTTGGTGTTCCTGCCTCGAAGCCAGTAGATTATGAACTAAATTCCCCAAAACCATGAATTAAAATAATACTGTACACCTTGAAGTTGTAAATATGGAGTATTACATCTCTGTAAAGTAAAAATTGACTAATAACAGAAGATTGATACCGGAGAGGTGACGGAGTTGTTATGATCATACTTCAGTGTGTGCTTTAGAAATTTTTGGCTTCCTGAAGGAATTTGGAAAGTTTAAGAGAATCTCTACAGTGCTATGAACAAGGGCTCACGAGTGACTCAGGAGCTGAGAAAAACTTCATTCATAGAGGAAGGCTGACAGGGAAGGTCAATCATGAAAGTTTTAGTTTGGAAGAAGTACTCCATTGACATTTGGACTGACATGCGTGTTATACTGTGCCAGAAAATATATCTGCATTTTGCACATATTCTAACATTGCAAGAGAATATTGTTAAGGAAAGTAGATGAATTAATCTGGCAGAGGAAATTTTTAGACACCCCAATATTCATGTTCTGCCATGGGTACTTCTCAATTTTTTCTATATTGTGTTTATTGGTACATTTTAGGTATACATTGTGATCCCATTAATCATTGAGAATTTGTCTGGGTACCTGACACATGTCAATTCTCATTTTTCCCATTTCCTTGCCCTCTCTATAACCACCACGCTCTGTGTGCATAGGCTTTTTTCCATTTATTTCTGTTTTTTTTACCGATTTTTTCCCCTTCTTCACTTTACTCTATCCCCTCCTTTCCCTTTTGCCTTTGAACATTTCCTTCCTATTTGACAGTACCTATCATACACTTTGGAACTCATTTATTTCTTGATTCTTTGTTTTTCTCTTTATTGAGTGTACCTGTACATTTTAGGTACACAATATGACCTCCTTCATAATTGAGAATTTGTATTTGACCATGACATCCCAATCCTAACTTTTTCCCGTTCCTTTATCTTCCCTTCAACCCTTCCACCATTTATACACATAAACTTTGTTTCTTTTTTTTCCTTTTACTGTACATATTTTTCTTGACCTCCATTGCTTTCCTCAGCACCCCCAATTACCCATCTCATTTGAACATTTTCTTCCTATTTCTCAATATCTGCTCTACCTTTTGAACCTCATGTGTATCTTCAAATTCTCACACTGGAGAAATAAAGTGTTTACTTATGTTGTCCTATTTATTTCACTCATGATTATGAACTCAAAGTGTATATGTTTAGCTATAAATGTCTCAAGTTTATCTTTATTTATGATGCTGTAATACTCCATTATTAAAAAAAACAGTTTAGGGTCTTGTACTTTTATAGTAAAAGTCTGGAGCAGATGCAGAACAGAAAAAAAAACTGAAAAATGTAAAATATGGCCCAGAATTAAGTGTAAACATGGGGACAAACATAGTAAAGAGATTAATATCATTGAAAAGTAGCCAAATACTTTGTAAAAGGATAAGAAGATAGATATCATTAGATCATCTCAAGCATCCGCAAAACCCCACTAATCACAGGCTGTACAGAGCAGACGTATAAATCTTTTATTTGAGAAAACAATTTTTAAGACACCTGTTGAAGATTTTGTTAATGAATTGGTTCTGCAGGATTAGTTTTCAATGGGTACCCTTCTAGTCACTCAAAGACAACTGCAGACCTAATCACAAGGGGCCTGGCTGCTGCTTCTGCAGTAGATGACCTTGTGTTCATTCAGTTGGTTCTGGTTTTACTGGGTTGCTGAATTCCAGAGCTGTGGAGCAAAGAAATTTCCACCAAAGTTTCAAAGGAATACCTAGGAAGATAAACATGAAGCCCTGGAGATGGGAGGACAGGAGCTGTGAGGACAAATTCAAAACGTTGGAGACCCCAAGGAGTTCAAATGTCAAGAGATTCTGTGGTCCAAGAATGGAGTCATCCCAGAAGAGGCCATATAAGTTTCAAAAAGAGGTCATAGATTTAAGGGTTCACCTCACCCACGTGCACCCAGTTACCAGATATGATATTTGTGGAGCTACATGTTTTCTGGGCATGGGCTTTGGTCTTGGTTAGGGCAGATTGTTTTCTATTCCCTACTGCTCTTTTTTTTTTAATGGAAAGTTTTCTGTGTGTCATTTTTTCTTGGGATTATGAGACATTTTAATTTCTACATACATTTACAAGTACACATTTGCCTTAAAACTCAGATAGGAACTGATATGGACTTTGGGAAATATCCTTAACCTCTTGAGATCCCAGGGATGGGATTATTGCATCTGAGCTATGCATGGAATAGCTGTATTAAGTTAGATGGATTCAACAACTTAATGGTATCTTGATTAAGGCCCTACATTATTGTTTAAATGTGTATTTGAGGTTATAAGTTGACAGGGGGTAGAATATGTCCATTAATCCTGATATGTCAACTTCTTTGAATAAAGAAAAACCTAGAGCATGATTAAAGCACTCTCCCGCTATGTTTAAATAGGACACAGGAGCACAGACCTGTGTAATATACATGATCTATTACTCATTTCTTTCGGACATTGTTCCCCTGATGTTTTCTGGTCACTGTGAGCTAATATCCCACAAAAACAAGGACATTACAAAACAAACAATACTTACCAAAAGATCAAAGAACAAAAACTGTAGACATTATTGATCCATATAAAGTGTTAATCCTATATAAAAATTTTAAATGATACACTATGTAGATTGCTTTTCTTTAATATAACACTTGATATAATCAACTGATGGGAAAAAAGCTTTTCTTTTAGTTTAGTTGGTTTGTTCTTTTGTCATGGCGCCATCACAGATCATCATTATGTAACGTAGTGTAGCCAAACCACCCAACTCAGGCACAAAAAATAAAACAAGAAAGAAGAGTCCTAGATCACATAATATTTTTTCAGGGCATTTCTCTGATGATTTAACAATTACTACTAAGCCTTCAGTTTTACTCTTTCATGATAGCACCTTGCTGAGGACACCTGAAATTTTTTAAAGGAATTTCAGGTCCGGATTATAAAGTATCAGATTAAAAAACTCATGACAATTAGTCCATCCTGTGGTTAAGCCAGGTTTATGAAACCTTAAAAGTTTTCACTTATTGCACATATAGAAATTCCAAAGAATGATTAATTCAGTGCCAAGATAATAGATACAAAAATCCATGTACATAAATAACAGAGGTGTAACTAAACTAACAATCGAATACTTAATCTGAATGGATACATGGAACTTCATAGGAATACTATCAGCAAAAGCCTGAGATAAGGGCTAATACTTAGGCACTTGTATTTATTAGGTAGAACTTTGATCCAAACAAGTTTATTCTTTTTACTTTTTCACCTAAAAATGAAATAATATTACTTACATTCCACCTTTGTTAGGAAAGGGAAGTGATTTAATTGAAGAAAGCTTTTAGTGCCTAATACATAGAAAACCTCAAGAAATAGCAGTCATTAGTAGCAGAAAGCATAAAGAAATATGATAATGCTCAGATAGGCCAGTTAATTTAATTGTACTTATTCTATGAGATGGGATTGCTGTGAGCTTGAAGCTAACCTGGGCTACATTGTGAGTTCAAGGACAGTCTGAACTACAAAGCAATAAACTGTTTCAAAAATTAAAAATTTAATTGATTAATTAATTATGTGAGCCCATGGAGGCAATTGACAAAGTAGTATTACAACTTAAAACATCAGAATTTTTCAGTGATTGATAGAAAAACTGAAACAAATGTTAAATAATAATAATAATAATAATAATAATAATAATAATAACTTGTTCAGTCTTCTATTAATAAGAAATTGGACAAAAGACTTGAAACTTATGTTCTAAAAGTGTCAATATATCAATAATCAACAAGCAAATGAAAAGCACTTACCAAGTTTTAAAAGTCAGAGAAAATAAAAACTAAAACTTTCATCAGATTTACATTTAAACCAGATAAACTAAGATTAGAAAAACTGCAAAAGATAGAGTTCAATAGGTGAACAGAGGATGGGTGGATGGATGGATGGATAGATGGATAGATAGATTGACAGATAAGTAGATGCATGAATATACGGATAGGTAACTAAAAATTTCATGTTTCTTTTCTGAGTATATAAAACTGTATAACTGCTAAGCAACACATGGTGATGTCTTTAAAATTAACATATTCTGTGACCCAGTACAGCTCTATATATTTAAGAGAGATGAAAATGTGTATACTAAAATATTTGAACAAGAATGTTAGTGCAGCTTAATTCATACCCATAATGAAATAAACAGGTGATATTCAGTGGGAAATTTGATACTAATGGTATAAATATAGAATGGAACATGTCAGTGAAAAAAAATGCAAGAAATTACTATATATACAGCAACATGGCTGAACATCAAAATATGGGGTGTGAAAAGGACCAGACACAAATAGAGTGTATATTTAAAAATTCCATTCATATGAAGTACTGGAACAGTCAAAATTTACTTCTAGTGAAATTAATCATGGTGGAGATTGTTTGGATCATAAGGTTCATGGAAGGTATTGACTGGGAAAATGGAATATTGGAAATACTCAGTATCCTCATTACATAGGAATGGTTAATTACCAAATTTATTTAACCATAAACTTGGAAACAATTGTATACTCCACTGCATCCACCACATGAATGAAAGGGATAACATGGACAAAATAAATTAGGAATGAAATATAATTCTGCAAAAAGAAGTAATAAGATCAGGATATCGATTTTATTATTTAAACAAATTATTAAGGAAACAAAATTCAAAGGACCAAAATACTTCCAGACATAAATTAAAAGGAAAATACAAAAGCAACTGATGACTCTGGAGGTAAAGTCAAAAAGAGGTGAAAGATAAGATATTATTATAGTTGTCTAGAGTTCAATCTTTAATTTTAGATGATATAAATAAATATCAAGATTTTTCCTAAAATGCATGCTGAATGTCATCAACTACTTGTTACTAATACTTTTAGATAAAAATGCATTATATTCTTAATGTGTATATCTGGGGACAGCTTGTTGTTCAAAAACAGGAACACTGTTGATTTTTTGACTGTTGACCTTGCATCCAGCTACTCTGCTGAGACTGTCAATTAATAGTCTTTTGGCTGAATTTTTAGGACCATCCAATATAGAATATCATGTCAACAGCAAATAATGACAGTTTAACTTCTTCCATTC
>PVIR01005984.1:0-68968 GCA_004026965.1 Petromus typicus
TTTCTTTGGATAAACTGAAGAAAAGGATCCAAATTATCTGGGTGTTTGCTTTCAGAGTCTATGTTACATTGTGTATAGAAGCCAAGACTTTAGGCTTCTGAGTTAGAAAGTAATTTTTATTTGAATTATTTGGAAAAAAACTTACAAATATCTGGACATTGGTTGCTAATGGTTTGGAAACCACTTTTGCTTCTCCTCACCTTCCTCTTCTTGTTGAATATCATCGTGCTTAGCTAAAACTCTACCTGTCCTTGCTGGAACAGACAGGACAGGACAAAAGAGGTGACTCGGGACATGATGGAGAGGCACCAAGGGCAGCATCCGGCACTAGGCCTGGGGGGAGAAACTCTGAAGGGCAGAGATGTGTTGCCTGATTCCGCTGCTGATGTTGCTCTCTGCATTTTCCAGCTTGATAAAAGCATGCACCCAACTGGTGGCTGGGACAGCAAAGAGCACCTTTCGCAGGGTGTGGGGATTCTGGCGGAAAACATTAAGATGGTCCAGAGAAAATTCCCCATGTGGAGTGTGGATCAGCACCTCAAAGGTAGGCCCTGTGCTGAGTGCATGTTGAGCCTCCGGGGTGCCCCTGCCCCAGGGCCTTCGCCGGCCTCGATGCAGGTTGGCAGACTGCTGGTTGCAGACTGCTGGCCAGTCTCTCCTCACTCACTGAACCACCGAGGAATGCTGTGAGAATGAATGCAATAATTTAAGAGAGCATCCCCCCTCTCCTCATGGGCTTTCCCAGATGCAAGAAGATGCTAACCATTTCCCAGGGCTTGAATAAGCTTTTGCCCTGTGAGTGTTCTCAGGGGTTCAGGCGCCCTGAAGAGCCCAGCTCGAGGACCCTCCAGTCCAGCACCTCCCAGCCGGGAGGAACCCACTTGCTGTCGTAGCCTCGCTGGCCGCCTCTCCGCCAGCTTCCCGTACACCACAGTGTGCAGGTCTCTGCTTTCAGTTTTCTTGTCTGAACTCAGGACCAGCAAGGCCATGAAGGTGGATCGGGACTAGGACCTTTATCTTTTGACATAAGAGCAGGGCATCATTGTGTCAAGTACACAAATACCTATTTGCAGTTAAGATTCTAGGGTAAAATAGCACCTGCATGTACCGTAGGAGAAAAGGAATGTGTGTGGGTACCTTGCCTGCAGGGTGGCACGTGGGTATCTGGAACATTGTATCTTTTCTTTTTATTAGTACATAACTGTGCTGCATAGTGATTATGTGTACCACGGGGAGTTGGTAGAAGTAGAGAATGCATCTTAATTATTGTTTTTGTTCCCCTCCCCTCCATCCGCCCCTTCCAACTCTCGGTCCCCTTCCCATTTTCGAAAGCTTGGCTTTGTCTTTTCCCCTGCTCCAATTCTTTTTGCTTTCCCTCCTCGCCCCCTCCCATCTCCCCTCTCTCCATCTCGTGTTCTCTTATCCATCTTAAAAAGATCCCCCTTTCCTATGGGCCGGTCTTCTGTTGCGGGTGGGGCTCCCCCTCTGTTTTATCTTGTAAAGAGCCACGCGCTGAATGAATGAGGACTATATGAGTAAATTATGACTAAATGGGATAATGCTGCCACCTCAGACTGCAGGTCTCCTGAATGTCTGGTTCTGCCAGCTCTCAACTACATAGAAAGCAAGTTCGATTCTTGAAGCAGGAAAAAAAAAAGAGAAAACACATTGAAACTGCACCAGTGATCCCCGGGGACAGGGCAGGGGCGCAACCTTTCAGGAAGGAAGGCAGCGAGAGGAGCTGGGAGCCCGGGGCGTCGCCTCTTATCTCTACCCAGGGCTTGGTTCCGGCCGAAGCCTAACGCTGTGCTTCTCTTCAGGCGGTCTCTCTGCCTTCAAGTCGGGAACGGAAGCCCTCACCACCCCGGAAGACATCGACTCCGGCTACGTGGATGATGTTGTTGCCCGGGCTCGATTCTACAAAAACCACGGCTTCTAGGCAGAGCCACATTGCGGGTGATTCAGGGGGTTTCTCAGTGAGAGTTTGATGGAAGTGTGTTGTGCCCAACACTGGTAAAGATCAGATGAAAATTATGAAAGAAAATTTCTTTACCAAATTTTTTTAAAATAAAAATAAGCATTAGAAAAAAGAAAAGAAGAGGGGCTGGGGCTGTTGCTTAGAGGGGTGCTTGCCTGGCATACACAAGGCCTCTGATTTGACCCTAAGCACCACAGAGAGAAAGAAAAAAGGAAGGAAGGAAGGCAGGGCGAGCTACCCATTTCACAGCATGGTTTCCGCGAGCATACACAGGCAGACGTGCGGTTGCTTCCTCACCAACGCGGATGTGACGGCAGTGACGTCTACATATCCCAGGAAGGCCTCTTCTCATGATTTCAGCGCCCATGAACCTTTGGTTTAAATGCCCATCTTTAACCTCCCTGCCAGAGTTATGAAACCAGAAGAAGTGAAGTGGGCCCGACCTGAGTCTTTCCCAGGATGTGCCTCAACCTGAAGGGCTTCCCTTAGGAGCACTTTTGGACTCCTCAGCCAGCCCACCTGCCAATCAGGGAGGAGCTGCAGGTGGATCCCAGCCCCATAAATAACTGTGCCAACAGTGACCTTCAGGGCCTGACTCTACATCCTTCCAGCCCACACCGACCTTCTGCGTCTCTGGTTGCAGAAGAGCTACACAGTGACTCTGTTTCTCCCATTTTCAAGACTCACTGCCAAAAATCTCTTTCTCAAAGGTCTGCTGCCCACAAGGCATGGTGGAAGATGACCATATGACACCTAGATTATGATTCTTGGGTTACAAGTGAAAAGTGAGCATTTCTGGAAATTTCAGCAATAAAGTTATTAGAAGCTTCACAGAACCAACCAAGGACATAAAGAAAAACCAAGTAACTCTAGCCAGGTGTGATGGAGCATGCCTGTAATCCCAGCACACAGGAGGCTGAGGCAGGAGGATCACCACATATGCAAAGCCAGGCTGGACTACATAGTGAATTCAAGACCAGCCTAAACTATATAATGAGATATGGAAATAAGCAAATGAATGAATGAATGCGTGGAAAGAAAGAAAGAAACCAAGCAGCTCAGGGCTGCAGAACAGCAGGGAGTCAGTCGCACCTTGTGGCAGGAAGTAGCGCTCTGCCCACACGAACTCCAGAGACTGCCTGCATCCGTCCATGATGCCTGTAGTTCCAGGAAAGATGCAAGATGGCTGGACGTAGGTCAAACACACACCCGCCCCTTGGCCCCTCTGCTCTGCAGTTTTGCTGGGCTCTCTACAGAGAGCACCGCTTGTGACTACTCGAATAGTCAGGAGAACACAGCATACGCTGGAGTATGAAGGCCGCAGCGTCCCTGCGATTGTGGCCCTGCTGGGCTTTCAGCTTCCAATGGATGTTTCTTCCTGTCATTTCTCTTTCCAGCCCTTTTGATGTTACCATTACAAGATAAAGTACATCAAGACAGGATAATTTTAAAGTAATTCAGGAAAAAAAAATAGAACTAGTATACTGACTTAATGCTTGAACCTACTGTCCTGTTACTCTCTTTATGCCTGAGATTCTGATGGGAGACTCCATCTTCAAGGTGTCTTCATTTGCTTCCCTCAGACACAGACTCTGAGACAGGAATCGGAGGGCAGGTAGTTATTGTTAAAGGTTCAGGGAACCTGTAGTGAAGTGGCTTGTGATACGGGGCGGCAGCATCTCTAGTTTGGCAGTGGATTCCCAGGAACTTGCTGAGCATGAGGTAAAGGTATTAGACTCAGTGTGGCACCATTAAATATTCTGAAGTCTGTAGTCATCCTCAATTTCCTTTATTATTGTTGGCTATATTCCCTCAGGCATAATGAATTACTCCATAGCTGCCCTGAAATTTGGAAATATCACTTTTTTTAGTTGTGTAGAGATAAATTCTTACTGGGGCATAAAATGATTATCTTTTATTAAAAAGACTCTCTTTCCTCCCGCTTATGTTTTGGGCCCCTTTATCGAAGATGGAATAGCTGAATGTGCCTGGGGATGTCTCTGTGTCCTCCGTCCTGTTCCACTGATCTTCATGTCTGTTTTTGTGCCAGGATAATGCTGTTTTGTTTTTTTTAAAATTATAGTAGCTTTGTTAGATGTTGTAAAAATTCCTACTCACATGCAGAAGATTGAGTCTAGACCCATGTCTTTCGCCATGTACTAAACTAAAATCAAAATTGGTCAAAGAACTAGATGTTAAACAAGATACCAGAAGACAAAATAGATAGAACTTATTTCTGTTTTGTTTTTTGAGACTAAGTCTTACTATGCAGTTCAGGTTGGCCTTGAACTCACTACTTTCAATCTGCAAAACCAAATAATTTCTTCAGTCCAAGCTGGCCTTAAACTTGTGGTGATCCTCCTGCATCAGCCTCCTAATTCCAGGATTACAGGTGTGCACCTCCTTGCCTGGAAAAATAGGAACAACTCTTGTTTTTTTTTAAATTTTTTGATCTTTATTGGTACATTACATATATGCATCATGATTGCACTCCATAATGGGGATTTGTACCAGTATAAGACACAACTTAATTCTCATTTTTCTTGACTCACAAGCAGAGGCAAGGACTTTCTGAACAGAACCCTGGTTGTACAGGAAACAGTTCTGAGAATCATCAAATGGGATGTATCAAATTAAAAAGCTTCTGCACAGCAAAAGAAACCACTAACAGTAAGAAGACAACCTACAGAATGGGAAATTTTTTTGCAGCTGTTCCTTGGAGAACTACTATCTATAATACATAAGGGACTAAAAAACAATTAGATCTTTTAAAATAAAAGACCCAGTCAAAAAATGGGCAAGTGAAATGAACAGACACTTCACAGAAAAAGTATAAAGAGCCAATAAATACATGAAGCAACCTTCCACATCAGTGTCCTTTGGAGAAATGAAAATCAAAACAACCCTGAGATTCCATCTTAGACCAGAAAGAATGGCCATCATCAAGAAATCAAATAATGGGCTGGGGATTTAGCTCAATGGTTCTGGCATCTGTCTTGCAAGCGCAACGACCCGGGTTCGATGCCTGGTAACCACATACCTATACTGGGTGTGGAGACTCACACCCAGCAGCAACCAGTACCACATACCACAGTGCTGGGTGTGGTGGCTCACGCCTGTAACCCCAGCACTCGGGAGGCAGAGGCAGGAGGATTGCTGTGATGTGAGTTTGAGGCTGAGCTCGGGGCCAGCCTGAACTACAAAGCGAGACCCTGTCTCAAAAAACCTAAAAAAAAAAAAAAAAAAAAAAAAGAAATCAAATAATGACAAATGTTCAAGAGATTGCAGGGGTAAAGGAACCATTCTGTGCTGTTGGTAGGAAAGTAAACTAGTACAGCCACTACAGAAACCATCATGAATGTTCTTTAAAGGAAACTAGAGATTCCATTTGATCCATCTGGTCTTCATCTCGGTATCTTCCTGAGTTAAAGATGTCATAGTATAATGATCCATGCACACCCATGTGTATAGCAGTTGAATCTTGGCAGTGGCCTATATGTCCATCAGCAGATAAATGAATAAATAAAATGTGGCATTAACACACGATGGAGCACTACTTTACCATAAAGATGAACTCGAGTCACTTCTACGAGAATGGATGCACATTGAGACCATAATGTTAAGTGGAATACATCAGGCACAGGAGTTTAAATATTGCATAGTTTGTCTTGTACAAGAAGTTCAAGTTAGAAAGAGCAAAATAAAAGATAATAGGAAGCAAGGGATAGAGCTTTCTTAAAAGGGAAGGTGAGGGAGAGATGGAGGGAGGTGAGAAAGGATGGGAGGCCAGAGAATGAGAGAAAAGGCATTAAGCTATCAGGTACAGGCACCAACTTCACTCAAGGAGTGTAAACATTATGTACTGCAAACACGTACCAATAAATTTTTAAAAAATGAACAGAGAAGGCACCTCACTCAAGAGAAACTGTGTACAGAGAGTAATGTATGATATTAATCTGTCAATAAAACTTTTCTTATGAATAATAGTAAAGTACTAGTTACATTGTCAAGTACAAAAAGACAATTAGTTTATCTTAGTTTTCAGTGCAAAAGAAATAATTTAGTTTATAAATTAGTTTAATTTATAATATAATTTGTAATATAATTTATAATTTTAATTTATTATATAATTTATAATTTATAATAATTTAGCTTATAATTTAGTTTATCTTAGTTTTCAGTGCAAAAGAAATATGAAAGATATTTTCAAGGCTGAAGCCATTCCTGATTTATATTGTCTTCTTTCTCTTAGCCACCAATAATGCATGTGCCCAGAGCCCTGAAATGCAATAGAACAGTATATTTAGCCTCTGACACACTGGGCCAGGAAAACCAAGATATGAGCTTCAGCTTTTACACCTGTAACTTCTAGTAATGCTTTTAACACCACAGGGAAGCACTGACTTCTGTTTCACAATACTAGGTAGAGGAAACACCTCTTGGGGAAATGCAGTGTCCATCTCATAATACCACTATAAAAGGGACACACACACTTAACATTAAGTACTTTGTACTGATTCTCCTACAGACTGTTTTATTTTTTGAAGCAGGCTCTGTGTGTACAGTTTAGACTGGTCTTGAACTTACTATGTAGCCCAGACTGGTCTTGAAATCATGGTAATCCTCCTGCTTCAGCCTTCTGAATGCTGAGATTATAGCCATGCATCATCATGCTTGGCTTCCCTTAAAGACTTTAATTCTTTTTTTTAGACAGCATCTCACTTTGTAGTTCAGGCTGGCTATGTAGCCCAAGTAAGCCCGGAAGTCAAAGCAGTCTTCCTGACTCTGCCTTTTGAGTGCTGGGATTACATGCATGAGCCACCATGCCTGGCACTGTGGTATATGGTACTGATTGCTGGTGAGCGTGAGTCACCATGCCCGGCATTGTGGAATGTGGTTACCAGGAATGGAACCCAGGCCCTTCCAAGGCAGGCACTGGAACCACAGAGCTAAATCCTCAGCCCTACTTTAATTCTTTTTCCTAACCACAACCTCCATTTGGACTCTCATAACAGCTTTTGGCTTCACAATACAAGGTAAAGGAAGTGTTCCTCAGCCAGATATAATATTTATTCTCCAAGGATATTCAGGTGAGAAAACACAACTTTATCTAAAGCAGTGGTGGTGAACCTGTGGCACACATGCCACAGTAGGCACACAGAGCTCTTTGTTGGCACTCAAGCCAAGTTGCCCCAGCTAGGATTTGATAGATTATCAGCGTCCATACAACAGAGATCACACTGATTGTGCAAAAGCGTACCAGATGCAAACTTTTATCTTTCAATGCGAAACTGTTTGTGGCATTGAAAGCTTAAGACACAAGATGTTAATGATTGAATCGTCTAAACTGAAACCTCAGGGTTCAGGTGTAATTGCAGTGTTGACACTCTGTGATAAGTGGGCTTTGGGTTGCAGTTTGGGCGCTCAGTCTCTAAAAGGTTCCCCTCACCGCTCGAAGCCTTTTAACCCAGACTTGGTCCTAGGTTGGCACTATCGGGAGAAGGTGGAAACCGGGAGAGATGGGAACAAGTTGAGGCTCTTCCAGTCAACTTGGAAGTGGCCTTGAAAGTGACACTGGGGCCTTAACCCATTTGTTTGGTTTGGTTTTTATGAGACACTGTCGGGAGCAATCCTGTTTGGGAAAATTAATTGGACAATTGGGACGATGATTGGGCCGAGCTTTCCTGCCTAAAGACCAGCTATGACATATCAGGACCTGGGGACTTGACTCTTCATCTTCACCTCTGGGAACAACAAAGACCTCAATGGTAACATGGGCTGTGATGCTCCAGGGCAGAAGTACACGGGAACCTTCATCTACATGATTCGTCATTGTTCTAGGTTGTAAGAACATGCTGCCCTCTGAGTGATCTGTTACATCGTTTGCTTCCGATGTACTGAATAAAAGCTGTGTCAAGCTCAGGTCTGCAGTCATCACTACCCAGAGTAATGTGGATCCGGCCCAAGCTCAGCTTCTTCTCTGAGCCTCATTTCTGTCTATTTATTTATTTTCCTTGTGCTGTCAGACTCACAGGAGACTAGAACTTATTACAAAGGTTCTAGCTACACCCCCTTCCTGCTTCCTACAAGACAGGGTCTCACTACCTAATTGATGTTGGTCTTGAAGTAATGAAGTATCACTGACCTGTCTGTAAAGACAGCTTAGCCAGTTAGCTGACACAGAGGGAGCCAGTAATACAGAGTCAGCTGGACAAAAAGAAAATAGCATATTCATCTAGTTAAGAGCTAATTCAAGTCTGACAGCTAGTTAGACTTAGAACTATAAAAGCAAACATCGGAAAGAGTTGAGACATGAAACTTCTCAGGAAAAACTGTTTATTGACAGATTACTCTGAGTTATTTAACCATCCCTCCCTACCTTGGGGCTGACTTGGAGAATTTAGAAATGCAGAGTAACTGGTTTCCTTTGAACATGGCTTCCTCAGAAGTTGGCCAGCTGAGTAACTGATCTTCTTCAGACCTGATATTGCAAAGCCTAAATGCCAAATGGTTACTGTAAGGCCACAGGGCCACCTGTGATAGGTGATTGCTGGGTAACTAAACAGGTGATTATGTTTCTATAAGACCAAGACAAAAGAAGCACGCTGGTGAACCTCAAGATCCCTTCCCATGGGGAGCTACTTTTCTTCTTATATTTCCAATAAACAACTTCCACTTTAACCTCATTTCTTTCCACGATTACATTCTTTGATTTTGGGAGATAAAAGGCTCGGTTTGTATTCCACTTTGCCTCAGCCTCCCAAATTCAGGATCAGATGTGTCTGACCACGTCACCCCTGGCTTCATTTGTTTTCCTCTCTCCTTTTTCCCTCTGCGATGGGTGAGTGGCTTTGCTTCACCACGATGTGCTGTGTCACCAAGGCCCAGAAACAACGAGGCCCAGGGGCTGAAGCTTCCAGAACTGTAAACCAAAGTAAGACTTTTAGCAGTGCATTGTTGGTTTATCTCAGGCATTTATCATAGCAGTGGAAATGTAGTCATGACACAAAAGCTTACTTTTAGGGGAGCCTCTATGGCTGGGAGACTAGAAGAGGCTCTTTTGGCCCACATACACTTTCATTGTTCTGTATTTAAACCTTTATTTTTACAAAGGTTTCCCCAAAAGGAAGCTGAGACAGAAAATTCAATGAAGTATTCTAAAATGATTTGGGACAGGGTGGCTGTGAGGGGCACCTGAATTCCAGGGTCCTCTCTACCACAGCATGTGCTGGGACCTGCTCAGGTAAATACTGCAGGCATGTATGGCCAGCCCCACACAGCTCGAGTGGGAAGCCGCTGCCTTTCTCACCTGAGTTTTCCCACTCATCTCTAGGAAAGAAAAGGCACAGCCCCCATTCTTGGGGAAAAACAGACCCCACCATGGCTTTATCGAGTCCATCAGGCCAGCTGTTCCTTCAGGAACAACTCCCCACAGGTCTGGGATCACACACAGCCATCCATAGTTGTCCCATTCAATCATAGGTGCTATATCAACCCAAACATCCTCTTCTACTCTGCAGGCCTTAAAACAAAAGATTTTGCCCTAGATTAGTCACTGTCGTAACCCACTTAGCAAAGGTTCCCAAGGAAGCTGTTGAGATTGATCTCTGAAGTGAAACATCTCTCTCCACAGTTCACTCTGTTTCAACAGTCTCTTGGTTTTGCCTTCGCCCACAGGGACAGCCTTCTTAGTAACCAGAGACCGGGAGGTATACTCTCTTGTCCTTGAGTGATTATTGTCTTGGGGAGACAGCTATGAGGTTAGTCTGCGAAACTCTGATTTGTTGAAATTGAAGCTTGGTCTAGCCTCAAGTTCTATCCAGCACTCTCTTTTAATTTCATCTTAGCTATCACAGTAACAATAAGCAAGCGATTGAATATCTCATCTTTATCTTATTAGTTTGCTCTTCCTTCTGTATCTGCTGAACCATCTCCTGGGAGTTACACCCATCTCTAAATTCAGCTAGAAATTTTCCTTTAGTAACTGATCTCAGCACAGCTGCTGGTCATACCAAGGGTGACCAAGTTGCCACCCAAGAATCAAGGATTCCTGGTTTATGTCCCTTTCATGTTTCTACAAACCAAAGTTGTTCTAGCAAGTTCCGCTTCACTGCCACTGAATGCATAATATGAGAAAAATAGAATTTTTTTCCTGCTATACTAGTTCTAGTACATACTATGTTCTAGTGTATGAAAAAGAGACTTACTCACAAACCTATTCAAGAGGCTATTGCAGGGGCCAGGGATTTGGCTTAGTGGTTCCTGTCTTGCAAGTGCAAGGACCCCGGTTCAATCCCTGGTAACCACATACAATACTGGATGTGGAGACTCACGCCCAGTAGCAACCAGTACCACATACCACAGTGCCAGGTGTGGTGGCTCATGCCTGTAATCCCAGCACTCGGGAGGCAGAGGCAGGAGGATTGCTGTGATGTGAGTTGGAGGCTGAGCTCAGAGCCAGCCTGCATTACAAAAAGCAAGAACTTGTCTCGAATTTCAGTGGTTCCAGTGCCTGTCTTGCAAGTGTGAGGGCCCAGGTTTGATGCTGGGTGTGGAGATGCATGCCCACCAGCACTCAGAACCACATACCATAATGACAGTCGTGGTGGCTCATGCCTGTAACCCCAGCACGAGAGAGGCAGAGGCAGGAGGATTGTGTGAGTTTGAGGCTGAGCTCAAGGACAGCCTAAACTACAAAAAGTGAGACCTTGTTTAAAAAAAAAAAACGAATGTGCTGTTTTCAATCCTTCATTTGAATCTGGTGTTATATGCAGGACCAGTCAGAAAAGGGCTATTTTCAAATCCTTTATTGACATCAGGGCGGGGGGTGGTGGGGGGCCAAGCTGGTCTTTTCATAATCTGTCATCTGGCCAAGTGGATTTTTGATAGGATGACGTCCAACTCCTTACTTGCAACACGAGGAAGCTAACCCAGGAAGTTTTGATACAAAGACCGCTCAGTCTCCCACTCTCGTATGTGGAGTATACCTCTATAAATGCATACTTCTGCTGCCTTTTCTCTGTCTAGTCCAATTCTCTGTTCAACACACCAAGAACCCGGAAGGAATCCCTCTGGGGCCCTCCAGCCGGTAATGGTTCTGTAGTTCTTACTCGGTGCTCTTCAAGAATTTCTCAAGAAACCAAGCTACTGTCAAATAATTGAATGGAAAGGGGAAAAAAAAGAAAGAAAGGAAAGAAACCAAGCTGTAACAATTGCGGGATTTGTCGTGATGTTTCTCACCCTTCCGGGGTAGCTGTCCTTCATCACCCAGCGTCCAAAGCCTTGAAGACTCTTTCTTCATGTGTTTTTATCGAGGACTTCACTGTCTCAGGTAGGAGGATACATCATGGCCCTGCCAATCCATGTTGGTCCTTGCTTTTAGTAATAAGGGAAATTAAAAGGAAAGCACAAATACTTTAACTGGAAAACTAGAGTGAAGACAGGAAAGGACTTCAGCTTAGGTATCTGGAGGGGTGCATCCGGATACAGGGTTTCAGACCGGCTCACACAAAGTGGGGGGAGGCTGGCTTTTAAGGATTAGCTGGTGGGTTGGGACCTGAGTGATGACTGTCTAGTCCTCATGTCATAGCTCTGGAATCAGGGCTGAAGTATGGTTTGTCCCCAGGAGAGGATTGTCTCTGTGGAGTCTCAGGCCTGTGGGGCTCTGCATTTCTTGGAATCCAGAAGATCACAGGGCTTGGACAAAGGTTGGAGGCTTCCGGGTTTAGCTGAATGTCATTGGGAATTCTTTGTTATGCCATCCTCAATCTGAATAGGGGAGAATATATAAATTAGGCTAATTAACCTTGTGTTGCCAATGTCTAGATACGACTCTAAGAAATATCCATTCATTTCTTTGAGGTCACTGTTCTTGTACAAAAATGGGCTGTTCACTTAAGTTAGAGAGAAGTAGGTCTGTGTTTACTCTTTAGGTGACATCTCCACCTAGTTTGTTATGAGGCCTTGAGATTTTCCAACCCCCTCACCAAAGTTCTAAACTCTCTATCTGCACACTTAGAGGGTGTTCATTCTCTTAGCTCAAGTCAGAAACCCCAAGCTCATGTGGCTCTTACCTATAGCTAATGACTGAGAACATGAAGAGGGAAAAAGTCACAGATTCTTTACTCTTTACTAGTCTCCACGTTCCTCATCGACTAATGTAACTGTATGGAGACCTCCTCGGTAGGTAAGAGGAGGCCAAGATGCAGGATAAACCTCAAGATTCCTTCGGATGGTGTCACTAGCAGGTGGGGCACATCCTCGAAATGCGCTTAGCAACATCCTTAAAGTTATTCCGTACATGTTGGTTCAGTGCTGGTGCCTGTTCTTCTCAGCCACTGTGGGTGATATGCTAACACATTTCTCCCCCACTCATTTTTATTTTGGCCATAACCTTACATACATTTCTTGAATTCATTATGAGTATTGTAGGGGTTTCTGTGGTAATCAGGTCATTTGTTTTCTTTCCCTTTTTCTTAAGCACAAAGGTGTATTTACTGATATCCAGACATTTAAAGCTACTGAGCACAGTAGGTCATTTGTTTTCTAAATCATCTCAAAGTTATGGACTAACCAAATCTCCTGTGTTACTAGTGTCAATGTTTATTTTTGTAATTTGGCAGGCTCTGAAAGAGGACAATTTAGCCAAACAGAATGAGTACAATTTCTTTTTCGAGGACAAGACTAACTCAGATGATGCAGTCTACTTGGCAACTTTTAATTTTACTTGTACATAGGAGTAATTTACAAACACAAGTGTATAAGGGTTATCCACAGGAGGCTCTAGGTCTGTGCAGAGGACAGTAGACCTTTAAGAAGGGTAAAGAATTCTGTGCAGTTTCTTTTGTTTTGTTTTTTAGTTATTCAAGACAGGGTCTTGCTTTGTAGTTCAGGCTGGCCCTGAACTCACTCTGTAGCCCAGGCTGGCCTCGAACTTATGGCAATTCTCCTGCCTCTGCCTCCTGAGTGCTGGGATTACAGGTGTGAGCCACCATGCCTGGCTATGGTCTCTTTTTTGTGAGGAAATTGGCTGAGTTTAGAGTGCTACAATACTAGACATGATGGGTGAAGGGAAAATAATATTTCACAGGGGTTTAAAAGACTCAGTGAAAAAACGCTGAGGGTTCATTATCAAAATAGAAGTTTGTTTATAGCATGGCCTGGAAAAGTTGAAGCTCAGTGGCAAACCTTAGAACTAAACTAAAATTCTTACTTTGTGCTGCTGTTACAATTCTCAGGATGAATATGCTCTGGTGATTAGATCTAATAAAAGATTAAATAAGCAATGTTGTTCTGGTAGTTTTGACTTTGCACTATTACTGGGACTCTGGGGTGCTATGGACTCCTTTTAGAGATTCTTTGCTGGTTCTTATCCTCAACAAGGAATTGGACACATCAAAAACATAGCAAGGTTTTACATTTACTCATGGTAGGAAAAGAAGTATACTCTGCAGAATGAGTAGGGGCCAATTAAAGTAGGAAAGCACAACGCTCCACAGGGTGTGAGTGGCCACTGAAAGTGGCAATAAGGCTAATGGAAGCCATCTTTTGTCTCCTCCATTCTGTCAGCTCTAGCCCATCCTGTTGAAAACTTGCTGGTTCCACACCAGAACTGAAGAGAGCATTTTGATTGGCTCCACATAGAGCGCTTGGGTGTATGTGACTGACAGGCCTGCCCACTTGCCCAGTCAGCTGGCCAGCCACTAATTCCTTGCCTCTTTACCCTGTCCCTATTCAGATTTGCAACAACAACAACAAAGCAACAAAGTTGGGTACGAATTATGAATCTAGATTAATAGAAATCATCTTTTTAGCGATAGTTAACATACCAGTCTTCAAGCCTACATGTGACTATGCTTCTTTTAACTCAAGCATACTTTCCTTGCAAGCTATTTAACACATTTTACTTAGTTATAATCAAGGTATGTCAATTTCATCAGATTTGATTGAAGCTTGATGGATGAAAGTTCTCGCAATCAATTTGAGATAAAAGTTGGATAATTTTTAGACACACCTAGTCATTTCTAGTCTTTAGTTTTATGGAGATAGTAAATCTTTATGCTATTGATGATCACTTTAGAAAATCTAACCTAGTTTAAGCATAAATACACCTTACTTTACTACAAGTTTGGGTATGATTGACTAGCAAAGTCAAGAGTAGTTTTTGTTTTGATTTTTTTTTTTTTTTTTTGGTTTTTTTTTTTTTTTTTGAGACAGGGTCTCGCTTTGTGGTTCAGCCTGGCCCTGAGCTCAGCCTCAAACTCACATCACAATCCTCCTGCCTCTGCCTCCCGAGTGCTGGGATTACAGGCGTGAGCCACCACGCCCGGCACTGTTTTTGTTTTGATTTTGAGAGAAGGTCTTGCTATGTAGTCCATGTTGGCCTTCAACTATGTACCAAAGCCTGGCTTCAAACTTGCAGTGAGTGACCCTCTTGCCTCCAGTCTCCTCAGTGCTGGAATTATAGAAGTGATTATTTACACCCAGGAAGAATAGTTTTTAGAGAAGAAATGTGAAAAGTATCTAAAAATAGAAAATAATCTGACTTTAAGAGGAGTTTCTGGACAAGTTTACCAAAATTATATATTTCCTGTTACTTTGCATGACTCAGGCCTCAGAGAAACAATCTTCATGTCAAAATCTCCCTAAAATGCTCTGCGCAATTCCAAACTGCCCTTGGTGAAGCTGCACCAGTTCATAAGCATCCTAGTTAGTAGTGCTAATGAGAAGAGATAAAGAAACGTGTGGCGTGAAAGGGGCACACTTATGTTGTACAGACCCTGGGAAGCCGGCGTTGGCAGAGACCATCAGCAGGCTGTGAGATCCTTAGAAGATGGACCACACTTGTGCCTCACAGCAACTGCAGAAAGTAAAGCTTCGGATCTGCACCAGCGAAGAGTCACAGCCTGATCTTACATAGGTGAAAGTCAGCTGACCGTAAAGGGACAGCAGATGTGAGCACAGTCTCAAGTGACTTGCTTGTGAACAAGTATTAGCTGCTGAGGTGGGAGACAGCACCCAAGATGAAGGGAAGCTCCAGGTGAGGGGGAGCAGAGCCTCTGGCAGAGGAGAAAATGGCAGCACTGCACCCAGGTCCTGCTTCTCCACTACTAGCTCAGACCCAAGTGGCTCGCTGCCAACTGGCTGCATGGCTCAGAGCAGTGCCGGGGGTCTGGCTGTGCTGGCCAAAGACTCTCATAGCCCACTCAGGGTGATCTGGACGTAGTGTTTCTTACCAGGGGAAATAACCAGTATCTCTGCAGGAAGGCAGCAGCCAAGGTCACTTCAGTGAACACTTGCTTTTCCCCAACTCATATCACTTTGAACCCTTTCCTTTGTACCTCATCTAATCAGCTACATTTGTGCTCATTTATTTTGCAACAACAGAAAACAAACGCAATGGCCAGATGTGGTAGCGCACACCTATAGCTGCAGCATAATTCAGGCAGGAGGAGTGCCACCATTGAAGGACAGCCTGGACTACGTAGGAAGACCCTGTCTCAAAAAAAAAAAGAAGAAAGAAAACAAACGTTCTGGCATGTGTGTTCATTTTCGCCAATGGCCTTTTCCCTTTTACAGATAATTTCATTTCGAGATGTCCAACTTAACACTCAGCTCCCTTCTTCTAGCTGTGGGGTATTCAGTATTTGCCCCTACTTTACTAGCCAATATGCTTTCCCTGATCTATGGAATATTAACAGTAGCACATTACGAGATGGCATAAAATTGGGAAGAGCTGCTTTTATTCACCAAGACAGCTTCAACCCACAGCAGGGGCTGTGGCACCAGGCCTCGCCTCACCTAGACCGAATACACGGAAGCTGGTGAACTTCTGTTCCCAGGTTCTAGGGTGCTAGCAATGCCTCCGAGGTCCTTTTTATCTTGAACAAAGACTGGAATAGGACAAAAAATAGCAAGTTTTTACATTTATTAAAGATAGGGAAAAATATACTTTGCCAAGCAAGTGTGGGCCAGTTAGAGGCTAGAAAAGGAAGTTCCCTCGTCAGGATGACAGCAGCCACTGTAAGAGAGGACACTGGTCAGGAGCCCAGTGGCTGTCATCTCTTCCATCCCTACTTCTGGGGCTGATGTCAATTCTGGGCCATCCTATCAAACTCCTGCTTTCATTGACCAAGACATCACAACCTGTTTCTTGCTCCACAGGGTTTTTTTCATCTTCTGAATCAAGGTCGAGGCTGCTCTTCAACTATGTAGTTTGGGGCTGGCTTTGAACTCTTGATGATCCTCCTGCCTCAGCCTCCTGCACGCTGGGATTACAGGTGTCCAAAGGCTTCAGATGCCACTGTACTACTAACTCCCCGGTGCTCTTGAGGCACGTGTTGGCCATGTTTTCTTCTGTTGGGAGTCCTTGTGGCAACTTCAGGGGCTGGATTCTGTGACACAGAAGAATGGGCTTAGAATTACTCTAGGGAACACACAGCTTTTAAACTGCTGAGATAATAAACAACAAACCTTATCAGATGTTTAACCACTTTCAGCTTTGCATTTACTGAAGGGATATTCTTGTGAACTTGAGGCATATATGCCTACGAACAAAATAAATAATATCACAGGTCAATTTAAAATACATGTGGTTCTCTTTCAGTGGCTTTTTCTATCTAAATCAAAGTTACAATTAAGTTTCACTAAGTAATACATTTAAACATAGCAGACATTTATCTCAAAGCTTAAATAGAAAATTTAGGTGAATTTAAACAACATTAAAAATGACTAAGATAACTGCATACTTTTTCTAATCCAAGCATCTTTATTATATCTTTTTCCCAGTATGGACGTCGTTTTGTACTTTTTATTCTGGTAACGATATGCAGTTTATGAGGGTACTGTGGGTCCCCACCATATTTTTTATGATCTTCAGGTGAGGGCTGAAATACCTAGAGAATTAGAAATAATAAATTTTTAGTTTATACATAGTTTCTATGTATATCATACTTTTTCTTACATACATATGCGCACACAAACCCCCCCATGTACAAACTTAATTATCTTATCTGTAGTCTTTATACAATTCTCAACCTCAAATGAACATTTCTACCATGCTAGTCTAATTACTCAGATAAATACTTAAATCTTCATATTCTAAGAAAAAACATCACTCAGGCAAAGATTTTGCTTTGCTTTGCAGAAGCAATAAGACGTCAAACAAAGAATGTAAACACCAGAAGGATGTGCCCATGTGGGGAGCACTGTTGCTATGGAAACAGAAGCCCAGCACCTTCAGGGAGCGCACACTTCAGACTTCAGTCTGCTCAGTGGTACAGTTAAATATTCCAAAATCCGAAACACTCCAAAATCTGAAATTAAGGGCTGATACATTTTGCTTCATGTATTTTGTCACAATAAAAAAATGAAGAGGAAGGTAAGAAGGGAGAGAGAGAGGGAAGGAAGGGAGGACTCTGCTCTCCCAAAAAACACAGGCTTCACAAAGCTAACCATAGTCTTTACCCTACAGTTCAGCATCTGTGCTTCTGAGTATTTATCCAACAAGTTGAAAACATTTCTACACAAAGACCTAACACAAGTACTCATTTCAACTTTACTACTTCCCCAAACCGAAAGCCTTCAAAAGGTCTGTTGGTAGGTGAATGTACACGTAAACTATTTAAAGCTATACCATGGCATACTATTCAACAGTAAGAATAAAGAAGCTATTAAGTCATGAAAAGACAGAAAAGAGCCCTAATTGGACACTACCGAGAAACCAGAGTGAAAAGACTGTATACTGCATGATTCCAACTATGTGACAAGGTAAAACTACAGATATACTAAAAGGATCAGTGGTCGCCAGGGTTGAGGAGTTAAGAGGAAGGAGCAGGATGCCATTGGTACAGGTTAACAGAACATACTTTTCCTTTTAATATCACTTCCATGAATCTCTATACCATCAACAAATATAATTTATTATAAAAACTTTCAATATTACGAAGTAGGTACCTTCTGGTGCCATTTTTAAAAATAGTAACAAAGGGCTGGGGATATAGCTCAGTGGTTCCGGCACCCAGGGTTGATCCCCGGTGACCACATACCATACTGGGTGTGGAGACTTACACCCAGCAGCAACCAGTACCACATACCACAGTGCCGGGCGTGGTGGCTCACGCCTGTAATCCCAGCACTCGGGAGGCAGAGGCAGGAGGATTGTTGTGATGTTAGTTTGAGGCTGAGCTCAGGGCCAGCCTGAACCACAAAGCGAGACTCTGTCTCAAAAAACCTTAAAAAAAAAAAACCAAAAAGTAACAAATGAATTCTTACTTTATCTGGTATTCTTGGCTTGGTAAATTTATGACGAATCCAATCTGTACCCATGAGAGATTTCACACCTTTTGCCATAGTCTAAAATACAATATAAAAAAATTGTTCTTTTAGAATCATGTCCAGTGCAGAAATCCATATTCATCCATCTTTAGTTTTTAAGAGTTTGCTCTGAACTAACCTATAATTGTTAAAAGTTCATCTCACCTCTCAGGTTGAATAATTACAGCTCCCCAATCTACTGACATATTATAAAGATAAAAGTACATAAACATATATACCAAGAGTCAGTAAACTTTTTCTGTAAAAGATCAGATAATAAGTATACTCAGCATTGAGCTGTGCTCTCCACTGCTAAGACTTGACTCTGCCAACTTAGGTTAAAAGAAATCATACATAATTTTCAAACAAATCAGTGTGACTGTTTCAATAAAACTATATTTACAAAAATAAGTGGCAGGCTAGATTTGGCTGGAAACCATGGTTTACCAACTTTTGCTCTCAACCATGTGTAATAATTCACTTTCAATAAAACAATGTAAAATAAATCTGAAGTGAGTTTTCTTTCTGATCCTAACAATGCCTATCTCCTAGTTGCTATCTTTTGTTCCTCTTCTCTATTACTCCAGTGCTGTTTTTCTCAGGCTGTTGGGGGGCAGGATGGAGGAACCTGCCAATCTTCCCCCTATGAAAGTGCTGTGTGGATGATGACAGCCACTCCCACCAACCCCTTCAGCCTTCTCTGTAATGCAGAGGCAGCATCAACAGCTAAAGATGCGTGATGGGGGTGGGTGGTGAAAAAGGAAAAGCATGGTCCTTTACACACTGAGACACTCAGCCTACTGCTGCTTACAGCTGTGAGGCAGGACACACTTATCTTCTCAGAAGTCAGTATCCTCAGAACTAAAAGGGAATATAACCAATTTCATGGGATCCATTGGAAGTTAAGACAATGTAGATATTACTACCACTGACAACTAGCAGGAGGTGTATTCCCAGACCAAGTCTATACCTAGGTCTATATCAAGTCAATTGTTAAGTGTAGATTACACTAAAACATTACTGTACTCCCTAAACAAAGAATAGATGGAAACCCATACAAATTTTAGTATCAGTTTCTCTTCTATTTCTCTGTATTTTTCTAATTTTCTGCAATTGAAATGTATAATTTTTAGCTGGTGTGGTGATTCATGCCTATAATCACAGCACTTGGGAGGGTGAGGCAGGAGGACTGCTGCATGTCCAAAGCCAACCTGGGCTACATAATGAATTCAAGGCCAGCCTTAACTATATAGCAAGACCTTGTCTCATAAAACAAAACAAAAATACAATTTCCATAATTGATGGGAAAAAGTCCTAAAACTTTTAGGATTAAGGCAGACCTAGGAAAATCAAGAGTTGTCATTTTTTATTGACATGTTCTCTGAAAAGGAAGATTTACAATTTCAATTTTTTATTTTTGAGACGGGGCTTGTCATGTTGCCCAGGCTGGTCTTGAACTTCTGGGTTCAACTGATGCTCCCACTGTGGCCTCCCGAGTGGCTGGGATTACAGTTGTGTGCTATCACACCTAGCTGTAATTCCAGTTCCTTAGGGATGAAACAGCAGACAATCACAAATAAACAAAATTAATCACCCTACATTAAAAAACACATATATAAAGAAAGGCATCTGTAAAAGAATTTGTCCTATGTTTTGTAATCAGAAAAAAAAAAAAAAAATCCTAAGGGAAAAAAAAGAATTCTTCCAATACTCACCTGTAGCCTCCATGGGGGACCCTGAACCATTGAGCGCAAAACCCCTGCCATAGTGAAGTTAATTATTTGTCTTCTGGGGCTTAAAGAAGTAGAAAACGATGCACTGGTGAAATGGCAAGACTTCCCTCCTCTCTAATGCTACAAAACAAATAAACAAGATAAGTGTAAACTCAACTGAAGTTTAACAAAATCTTGGAGCCGGGCCTGTTGGCACAGGCCTATATCCCAACACTCTGGGAGGCTGAGGCTGGAAGAGCATAAGTTTTAGTACAGTCCTGGCAACTTAAGAGACTGAGCAAGACCCTGGCTCAAAATAAAATATTTAAAAACGGCTAGGTATGTGACTGACTGTGAAGGACCTAGGTTCAATCCCTAGTACTTAAAACAAAACAAAACAAATCAAATTTTGATGATTTTAATAGTATAAAGCAATTTAAAAAAAATTTCCAGTGCTGGGAATTGAACCCAGGTCCTCTACCATGAGCTACAATCCCAGCAAATTTATTTATTTACTGATTGATTGGTGTTGGGAATCGAACGCAGGACCTTGCACTTGAGAGGAAGGAACCAGAACTATTGAGCTAAATCCCCAGCCCTATTTATTTATTTTTGACACAGGTTCTAGTTAAAATGGCCCAGGCAGACTTCAAACTTGTAATTCTCCTGCTTTGGTCTTCTAGAGTGAAAACACAAAAATACAGTACAGACACAATTTAGAAAAAAATATCAAACCACATACCATATTTTCCCCAATGAATTATAGCTTAGTTAATTCCACAAAACTGAGAAATGGGAGTTAATATCATTTTAAACATTTTAACAATGAACTCACAGGAACACTACTGCCTTAGCCTCTTCAGTGCTAGCATTACAGATGTACATCACCATACTGGCTGGACCTATTTATTTATTTTATTTTAGGTTTTTTGAGACACGGTCTCGCTTTGTGGTTCAGGCTGGCCCTGAGCTCAGCCTCAAACTCACATCACAGCAATCCTCCTGCCTCTGCCTCCCGAGTGCTGGGATTACAGGCGTGAGCCACCACACCTGACACTGTGGTATGTGGTATTGGTTTCTGCTGGGCGTGAGTCTCCACACCCAGTATGGTATGTGGTTACCGGGGATCGAACCCGGGCCCTTGCGCTTGCAAGACAGGCGCCGGAACCACTGAGCTAACTCCCCGGCCTATTTATTTATTTTTTGAGATAGGGTCTCACTTGTAGTTCAGGCTGGTCCTGAGCTCAGCCTCCAACTCACATCACAGCAATCCTCCAGCCTCAGCCTCCCAAGTGCTGGGACTACAGGTGTGAGCCACCACGCCCAGCATTGTGGTATGTGGTACTGATTGCTGCTGGGTGTGAGTCTCCATACCCAATATAGTATGTGGTTACAGGGCATCCAACCCAGCCCCTTGCACTTGCAATACAGACGTCAGAACCACTGAGCTAAATCCTTGGCCCTGAACCAATTTAATAGTAAATTATTTTACAATACATTTTCCTTATAACATAAGCATTATAAACGAATTCAACACAAACGAATTTGGCTTCACATTTTGTTAAATCTTTCAATACAGTCCTCCAAACTGGCCATTTTAAACCTCTTACTGTCTTTTTTTCCACAACAAATGGGAAAAGTGAGAACATGTTAGCTCATTAAATATCATCATTCTGCTCAAAACTTTCAAAAGAACCAGTTTTCTCACTGTTGAAGTTGGAACTCATAGGTTCATGTAGACAGTACAGATATGGAAATCTCACAGATACACATGTGTGGAAGTGTTAGGTGAGGACCTACAGCACTGGCACCTGGTACTGTACCAGTAACGAACACACGCAGTACCCAGATTTTGTTTTCTAACAGCCTTTGCTGGTAAAGGGAGAAACATGGTGATGTCTGGAGTCTCTAGCAGTGCCCAAAAGTGAGTACTCTAAAAAGTAAAACAGGAGTACATCAAAGGGACACAGGGGCCAACTGACAGGGCACTCAATGGCCAAAGCTAGAAAAATTTAAGAAGAAAAAAGTTAACAAAGTATTGCTTTACAACCTGAATAAAAAAATACACAGTCCTAAAACTCCACACTGATTTAAGTAAGTGAATAAATAAGAAACAAAATGTACAGAAGAATTGTAATTTAGGTAGCTACTTTCCTTTCAAGGCAGTAGACCAAAATTATGCATACCTTCAGCATGAGCTAGGGTTAATGACTTGTTCCCAAAGAGTATAGTATGGAAAAAGGAAAAAACAAGCCAGCAGTGGTTGTGCACACCTGTAATCTCAGTGCTCGGGAGGGTGAGGCAGGACTGTAACGAGTTCAAGGCCAACCTGCACTATATAGCAAGATTTTCATCTAAAAAAAGGGGACCTTTTCAGAGGAGAAACCCAATAAACACCACCATGCTCAGGCGACGGAGGTCAACATCAGCAATGATAAAATCAAGCTCAAAGCATGTACACATGATATAAGAATGGCACTTTCGGGGCCGGGGAGTTAGCTCAGTGGTTCCAGCGCCTGTCTTGGAAGCGCAACTGCCCGGGTTCGATTCACCGGTAACCACTGGGTGTGGAGACTCACGCCCAGCAGCAATCACACACCACAGTGCCAGCCGTGGTGGCTCACGCCTGTAATCTCAGCACTCGGGAGGCAGAGGCAGGAGGATTGCTGTGATGTGAGTTGGAGGCTGAGCTCAGGGCCAGCCTGAGCTACAAAGTGAGACCCTGTCTCAAAAACAAAAACAAAAAACCTAAAAGCACACGCGAATTCCCGCTTCCAAGCTGTCCGGCATCGTCACCAAGAGCCCGGCCAGGATCCTAGGACGCAGGATCCGGCTGGTTGGTTTTTCGGAGTCAAAGTGATGGAACTGGGACATGGACCCATTTGGGTAGGTGTGAGCCGCCAACCAGGAACGGAACAGGGGAAACCTATGAGCAAGCCGCGGAGGGAAACCACACACATACAGACTCTTGGAGGAAAAGGTAGGCGACATTCCTCACTCACCAGGACCCGCTAAACGCCCAGGCTGAACTTCCGCACAGAGCGGAAGTTGAATGGAGGAATGCGCACCAAGTGCGACACTCAAACACCGCCGTCTCAGTCCGCGCGGCTTTGTGGTTCCGAGGCGGGATTTTAGTTCCTGCTACAGTCCTTCTCGCTCAGGACCGCCTGAGGACAGCGCAGGGGCGGGCGTGCCACGTGACCTTTTCCTGGAAGCGCCTAAGCTCGCCCCACTTTAGCTGGGCCTGAGGTGAGGGGTTTTGTTGCAGCGATGGCCAAATCCCAGGTTGGGCAGGATCCCGATAGCAGAGCAGCAGTCACTGTGCTGAGCCGGGCGGTGGAACTAGATTCACAGTCCCGGTACCAGCAGGCCCTGGTGTGCTATCAAGAGGGGATTGATCTGCTCATGCAGGTTCGGAAAGGTGAGCGGGGCCGTGGAGAGGAAGACCGGAGGGGCCGGGGACGGGTGTGTACCCTGTTTGTGGGGTGCGGCGGGACAAAATGATTGCTCCACACCGGCAGGAAGCGCTCAGAGTCCAGGGCCTGGGGTCTTCTGTAAGCTTCGGGGCTGGTTTCTCTTAGAGACCTACAACAGATTGACGTCATCATGAGAGAAGGGCTTATTTTGGGATTTTTTTTTTTTTAATTTGAGACTTAAACGCATGCAATTTATAAGCCTTGGTAGTTGAGATCTGGCTTTGAACGAACTTGAAGTGGTATTGTTGGATTAGTAGTCTGAATATAGGATGGATAATATTGAAATTATTAATAGGCAATTTTTCCCAAAAACCTTTTTCCTTAATTTTTAGAGAAGCAGGCTGAACTGTTTTTGGAAGGAAATATTGTGATGCCTGTCATTTAATTTTACTTTACCACCATCCCCAGCCCCAACTCGAAACAGCACAAAAAAAGCAAATATGAAACCAGACACATAATTAAGTGACAGAGTGCTCGTCTAATGTGCCGGAAGCCCTGGATTTATACCTAGGACTTCGAGAAAGCAAAAGCAAAAGTATGATGTTTTCATCCTTTAATTTGTTCCCTGAAATAGGAGTTGATGGTATTCTGATTCTATAGTATGGAGAGGCTGTTCTCTTTCAAGTTCTGCCACTGGCAAGTGGTAAAGCCACAAGCGGAGCCAAAGACTTCAATGACTGGAATATCAGGTCCCCAAAAGAGAGCCAGGGAGGTGTTGCTCAGGTGGGACACTCCCATGAGGGGCCAGACATGGTGGACTCACAGGTCCTAGGGAGTTTACAGAGGCGAGGTAACATTCAGAATGCAGTTAATTACAAGGAGTATCAGGAGAGATCAGTACAACGCAGGTTTACAGAAGGACAGGTTGAGATGTGGTGTCTAAATGTGTCACGAGGAGGCCAGGTGTGTAAACCCTATCCATTTGGGTAATGCTGAGGGCAGAAGCAAGACCGAGGGGCAATACGAGGTAGTTACTTGGGTTGTCACTGACTGAAGTCCCTCTCCTCAGCTGAAGGGAACTCTTGCTGTTGGTCAGATCATGTTGTTTCCTTATTTAGGAGAGAGAGACCTTTGTACGATAGAAGTGGGGTCCAATGAAGCCCTGAGCAGGTGTAGCAGAAGATGCAAGGACCTAATGTATAGTGTTTTCAAACACTGTCCTCAGAGATAAAACCTAAACTTGAATTTTTGTATTGTAATAACTTAATGTGCTGCTGTTGGTGTCTGAATTTTTACTGTTTACATTTTGGAGCCATGTGTTAGTTACTTTTCTCTTACTGCTGAGACAAAATATTTGGCATCAAAAGTTAAAGGGGAGTGGGTTTAAACCAGGCGTGGTGGTGCATGCCTGTAATCCCAGCACTGGGGAAGCTGAAGCAGGAGGACCGCTGTGAGTTTGAAGCCAGCTTGGGCTACATGATGAGTTTAAGGCCAGCCTGCACTACAAAGTGAGACCCTGTCTCAAAAAACAAAATAGAACAAAAAAAGGGCAGGTATTTAGCTCACAGAAGCAAAGGTAAGAACAGCGTTACACAGTGTCTTTCTGCTGCTCTTATTTGATGAGGAAGAGGGCAGTGCCAAACCAATTATTTAGCAATCACATACCCTTTATCCCAGCATCACGCATTCCACCTCCAGCCACCTCTGAAAAAGAAAACACTACCTCACTGGTGTGAGGCTTTGGGGGACATCTAACCACAAGCCACAACAAGCCGACTCTGAATGAGAGAACATTTATATATAGACGTCATTCTTTTTGGAATTTAAGTTCTTTGAAAAAAAACCTCGAGATTAAAAATGAGAGATGTACCTGGTTCGAAAATGCTACTGTTAAAAGGTGGTACAAAGTGGAAATTGTGTCCCTGCCCTGCTGCCAGTGCCTAGTCAGTCCTCTGTCCTAGGGGAGCTACTTTTATACTTTATTTTAAAAAGAAGGAACATTCAGCTAAGATTATTCAAATGCTCTTTGTGCTTTGTTACTAGATAAGTTCAGTGGAGGTTAGTGTAATCATTAGTGAGCTTAATTTTAAGGTCCTTTAGGAACCTTTTTTTGGGGGGGGGAGTTTTGAGACAATGTCTCGCTTTGTGGTTCAGGCTGGCCCTCAACTCAGACTCAAACTCATATCACAGCATTCCTCCTGCCTCTGCCTCCCGAGTGCTGGGGTTACGGGCGTGAGCCACCACGCCCGGCACTGTGGTATGTGGTACTAGTTGCTGCTGGGCATGACTCTCCACACCCAGTATTGTATGTGGTTACTGAGGATCAAACCCGGGTCCTTGCGCTTGCAAGACAGGCACCGGAACCACTGAGCTAAATTCCCAGCCCTAGGAATCTTTCATTTCTAAACCCCAGAAGACAGTAGTTAAATCAAATGGGCACCCAGAAAGATGTCAGTGGAGATAAAAGAGAGGCTCATAATTTGTGGAAAATTTAAAAGCATAGCAAGGATGAGGGAAGGTGGATCTTGGGTTTTGTTTTGGCAGGAAAGGGACGGAAAAAAGAGAACCTGTTCAGGGACAGTAGCAAATTAACAGAGAGGTTAAGAAAGGAGATCTTAAAGTATGGCTCTGAAGGAGGTCAGGTGAGGTGGATGGGGAGAATTATGTGGATGATAATGATGTTGCCAAGCAACATGTATTATTTCCTACTTGCCAGGCAGGTTCTTTTATCGTCATCTCAGCGACACTTGAAGCTATTATTACTGTTTCCATGTTAACGTTGATTATACAAAGAGGTAGAATAATTGGCCCTAAGTCAATCAGCTAAAAGCAGAAAAGCAGGTTTTAAACGCAAGTAGTCTGAGTGCAGGCCCTTTGTTGTTCCCCCTGTTTACACAGAGCCTTTCGGTGCAGAGCTTGACATGGTGTGAGCCACCTTTTCTTGCCCTCCCAGACTTGTTCTCCAGAGGTCACACAGGGTAGAGCCCCATTCCTAAGCAAAGGTGCTTCATGTGCTCAGTTTAGAAGTGACTCTGGGGCTGGGGATTTAGCTCTGTGGTTCCAGCATCTGCCTGGCAAATGAAAGGTCCTGAGTTCAATCCCCAGTAACCTTTACCACAATGCTGAGCACGTTGTGGCTTATGCCTGTTATCCCAGCACCCAGGAGGCAGAGGCAGGAGGATTGCTGTGAGTTTGAGGCTCAATTGGGCTACATAGTGAAGTCAGGCCCAGCCTGAACTACAAAGCAAGATCTTGTCTCAAAAAAAAAAGAAAGAAATGACTCTGTACCTGCCGAACTGGAGCTTGGCACCTGTGTATTTTAGGACAGAGATAAACTGTACTAAAAAAAATTTGTGGGTAACTGGAAGTAGTGCTTCAATTACATTGAAAAACTATTTTCAAACTTGAAAATATGATTGTTTTTAAAATTTATAGGCACCCAGGATCATACTAAAAGATGTTATCTCAGAGAAAAAATTACTTACTACATGGACAGAGCAGAAGATATAAAGAAATACTTGGATCAAGTAAAAGAAGGTAAAAAGGCTGTTTTAAAAAACATGTTCAGGGGGCCTGGTGACAAGGCTCTGTGTTAAAGCCTTTGCCTAGCATGTGTGAGGCCCTTACATTGATCCCCAGCGCCACAAAAAAAACAG
Organism: Petromus typicus; assembly: GCA_004026965.1. NCBI lineage: Eukaryota > Metazoa > Chordata > Mammalia > Rodentia > Petromuridae > Petromus > Petromus typicus. The sequence continues at coordinate 27,077 of PVIR01005984.1, forward strand.
TAGAAAACTTACCCATAAGCTGCTGTGATTCTGTCCATTCAACAAGTTTTGCTGGCCTCCTTTAGAGCTTGTGTAGTCCGAACCATCTGTGCCTGGGGCTGACAGATCACTCTGCATTTCTTCTCCCTTTATACAAGAGTTACTTGCTTCTTGTTTGGAGGTGGGGCTGCACACTCCTTTGAGCATCCCAGGGAAGCTTTACGCACTGCAGAACGTCGCCATTTTTAAGGAATTCGCGGATCCCCAGAAGCTCTGTGGACCCAGTTTAAGAACCACTGCAGAGGAATGCTGAATGTGGATCCTATAGTTTATGTGTCCTGCCCTTCATGAAAGGAGTAAAATCATTAAAGTAGCTAAGAAACCCCTGGGACTTGTACTGTGTGAATTACAGCATGCTAAGAGTTAAACACTCCTAATGACTAGAGTGACATAGGTATGTATTGCTCCCTGTATATTACTAGTTTCCTATTGATAAGCATCCAACTTATGAACATCTATATAAAAGGGCATCGCCACCTTACTTACAGCATACACTATTGCTGCTTTTTATGGCAGAGCTACTGCTACCAGCAAATACTGGCCCCCAACCCTCCGCTGTTCTCCCTCTCTGTCCTTACTACGGCCCAGCATGTTTTCTCAGTATTTTAGACAATCTCATAAGAATGTTAGATCTCCTGGCACAGACCCCCGAGTCTGCCTGGGCACATGCCACACACAGATTTTGGTGCTTCCCCAACTGTCTTGACATAAAAATCAAACAGTTCTGTTCCCAGGGTTCTGGGGCTGTCTGGTTTTTAAGAGCTTGTGTTGAAAGAAAGGCTGCCATGTATGTCAAACGCTAGACTATCCTGAGTGCCTTTGATGCTGTCCCCTCAAAAGGAGCCAGGGCACTGATTTTTAAATGAAGTATGAGGTACAAAACCATGTGAATTAGGAACCACTATTAGAGGTCATATATTTTTTAAAACCTTGATGGTTTCAATAAGTTATTCAGTAATTATTCATTTTGAATTAACAAAACCAATGGAACTATCCTGTTGGTTCTGTGACATCTCACTTTTTAATTTGGGTTATAAGTTTAAAAATTTATAACTGATCCTGGTTAATCATTATTTTAAAAAGAAATCATTTTTAAAAGAGGTCACTGGGGCCGGGGAGTTAGCTCAGTGGTTCCGGCGCCTGTCTTGCAAGCGCAAGGGCCTAGGTTTGATTCCCCGGTAACCACATACCATACTGGGCATGGAGACTCACGCCCAGCAGCAACCAGTACCACATACCACAGTGCCAGGCGTGGTGGCTCACGCCTGTAATCCCAGCACTCGGGAGGCAGAGGCAGGAGGATTACTGTGATGTGAGTTGGAGGCTGAGCTCAGGGCCAGCCTGAACCACAAAGCGAAACCCTGTCTCAAAAAACCTAAAAAAAAAAAAAAAAAAAAAAGAGGTCACTGATCATGTACTAAAGTTTATGTTTTGTAGATGGACAATATCACAAACAAATTAAGATAGAAGAGAATGCAACAGGTTTCGGTTATGAGTCACTTTTTAAAGAATACCTTAATGAGACAGTCACAGAAGTTTGGATAGAAGATCCTTACATAAGACACACTCATCAAGTAAGTATGGTGTACTGAAATACAGTGCGATCTTACTTTAAATGAACAGTCAGCCCCTGGTAGGTTCCACATGCATAAATTAAACTCAAGATGGAAATTTTAAAAAAAAATCACATCTATCCAAATACATACACTTTTTTCTTGTCATTTTTCACTGAACAACACAGTGTTAACTATTTACAGTGAGTGCATTGGGTATTACAAGTAATCTAGAGGTGTTTTAAGTATTTGGGAGAATACTTGGAGCCTGTGTGCAAATACTGAGCTCTTTGTATGAGGGACTTGAGTTTCTGGGAGTCGGGGAGGGTCCACTGGGTGCCCATCCCATTGGTGCTTCGGGTAAGCTGTGCCAGTCACTATCCATCCCAATGTCTTTCAGTTGTATAATTTCCTCCGATTTTGTGAGATGCTTATGAAGAAACCATGTAAAGTAAAAACTATTCATCTGCTCACCTCACTGGATGAAGTAAGTATCTGCAAAAACTTACTTTCTCACTTGGCTTAGTAACTTTTCTGATCCGAGATGTAGTCTGATAACAGAGAAGCTGGGTGCACTGTCCATGCATCGGGCATGAACTAGTTATCTGATAATCAGCACAGCACATCTTGAGAACAAGGCTGTTGATTTAGGATGTTGATAGGATTTGACCATTTCCTAAATTCATTTGTTCACATCGTTTGTCAGTTTATTCTCTGGGATGTTCCTAAAAGTGACCAATCCTGCTTTCTGTGCTACTGTTTGATGTCTTTTGTAATTCTTCCTGGGACTAGCAGTGTGATAATAAGCATGTTTATCTTGATGGGAGCTTAACAAGGGAACCTCTAATAATTACAGTTTGCAGGAGTAATTTAAGAACTGGATGACACCTAGATGACTGAACATTATTACTAAAATACCTTTAAGAAGATGGGTTGAGGGGCCGGGGAGTTAGCTCAGTGGTTCCGGCGCCTGTCTTGCAAGCGCAAGGACCCGGGTTCGATTCCCCGGTAACCACATACCTATACTGGGTGTGGAGACTCATGCCCAGCAGCAATCAGTACCGTATACCACAGTGCCGGGCGTGGTGGCTCACGCCTGTGATCCCAGCACTCGGGAGGCAGAGGCAGGAGGATTGCTATGATGTGAGTTTGAGGCTGAGCTCAGGGCCAGCCTGAACCACAAAAGTGAGACCCTGTCTCAAAAAACCTTAAAAATAAAAAAAAATAAAAAAAAAGAAGATGGGTTGAACTTGTGTCACAGTCATTTTAGGAAGAAGCTTTACAAAATCACTTGTTTTTTAAACTACTCCACATTGTTGGGTTGCTTCATTGAAATAATGGACATTAAAAGTTGTATACAACTTTTAAATCTTATTCCATGTATGATATTCACTGTGTAGCATAGGGATAATTTAGGATGTTAGTAACTGAAGAGTAGTTGTACTTTTGCTACTAACAGGGATACGGGAAAGCACAGCAAAGCAGTGGCCTGGAGGAAATAAAAGACTCTCTCAGGAATCATGGAGTGCTGTTGGAAATAGAATATTCTTCTTCCATACATGACCGAGAAATTAGGTTTGTGTAAGATAAAATTTTAATTTTTATCCATTTGAGATAGTTTTAATATTTTTTGTGCTGTTAATTGCATACAGATATTTTGTTTAAATACTGACATTCAAATAAAGCTCCATTTTTAGTAATTCTCACTTTTGAGAATTAAAAGAAAATCTTTAGTTTACTTTGTCCCATGAGTTTATTTTCAGAGGAAATAAAATTTTCATGTTCCTTGTTATATAGGAAGAGGGAGGACTTTTCTGTTTTAAACAGTACTCTATACAATGTTATGAGCGTAAAGTAATTCCTTTTCTAGTGAAATTAATATTTGTATAATGTAGTTTTATTTGCTGTAAGTAAATATTCTGACAGACAAAAGTGCACTGAATTGGTACGCATGGTGGCGCATACTTACAACTCTAGCAGTTGTGAGGCTAAGGCAGGATTGCTGAGTTCAAGGTGAGCCTGAACTACATAGCAAACCCTGTCTCCAAACAAACAGATAAATACCCCCCCATATGCTGAGTCAGTAAGAACATAGTGCTTGCAGTTACTTTAGAGCTATCTCCCCTTTTGTTAGCGTAGGGGTTTTCCTATAATATAGCAGTGACACCCCCATTTTTGACAAAAACTTAAGCACAAACTAAATACATAAAATAGGTGCTAGTTCATCGCAGCTGTCGCTGAAGCAGAGTCAGGGGCTGGGGCTCCTGTGCTCATGTTCCCCATCTCTAGGAAGGAGAACTCCTGACATACTACTCTGCATCACGTTAGCATGGCAGGAAAGCTTTCTCAACAAGTTGAAATTCAAGACTAAGTTCTGACTTAATGGTTAAACTGTGAGCTCTTCAAGTCAGCTCTTTCTGTGGCCCTTTTGTTTCATTGCTGACAGAGCCTGTGATGAGCCCAGGTCTGAGTCAACTCATGAGTTGGAAAAAATGGTCTTAACGGGGGAAAATTTTGCTGGTATTTAATACACTACAACTTTAATAATTCTCTCAAATCTAACATTGTATACTAATTTTAATAGGTTCAACAATGGATGGATGATTAAGATTGGAAGGGGACTTGATTACTTTAAGAAACCACAGGTAGGAGATAATTTTATGAATAATGATTTTGTATCACTTTTGTTCTTATATCCTGAGATTGGGTCTCACTGTGTAGCCCAGGCTGGTCTTGAACTCCTTGGGCTCAGAAGTCATCCGAGGTGGGATGACTGGCACATCACTATGCCCAGAATATTTCTGTGTTCTTTTAAATAGTACTCTTCTTTTCTTTCTAGGGTCGTTTTCCTCTTGGATATTTTGATTTTGATTTAAGACCATGTCGTGAAACAACCGTGGACATTTTTCATAATAAGCACACACGAAAAATATGATGGTCAGTAGCCTAATTCATACTTCATATTTCTATTTTATATGCTGCCTTACTCCATTTTCTGTTGCTGTAATGGAATACCACACACTGGCTAATATGGAGAAGTTGAGTAAACTCACAGTTCTGGAGGATGAGAAGTCTTAGGAGACAGTTTTGGCTCTCATGCAGGCCGCCTTTCATTGCTGTACATGACAGATGGCATGGAAGAGAGGCAGACTACCAGAGAGCTCACTTGTCTAACAAAGCCGCTTCTGGGAAGCAGAGCTGGTCATGTGTCAGAAGTCCCACTTCTTAACTTGCTATGTTGAGGACCAAGTTTCCAACACATGAACTTTTGGAGGACAGTTTAAACCATAGAGGTGAATGTTGGATTATTTTTTTTTAAAATTCAAACATATTTTTATAATGTATGAATCTAACAATAAACTTTTTACATTTCTACTAGTTTATGAATCCATTGTTCATTTGTGGGCACATTCATAAATATGTTTGTAAGTGTGTCACATAGTAGACTAACAATATTCTTATCACATTCAAGGCCTAGGTCCTTAGGGAAATTTGATTTACTTCTCATCCAATTTGGTTTATGGTCAGAATTGTGGAATCAGCGTTTGTGAAGTGAGGCACCACTGTAATTCTGGTTTCTAGATCACATAAATCTGTCACTGTAGAGAACCAGCAATCCAGAGCCTTCTGGATTTACCCAATTCTTGTAAAAATCCTGGCTCAGAGCAGGAGGTTTTAGATCTGTGGTACAGTGTGTGTTTAGTGTTCATGAAGCCGCGATCTAGTCCTTAGCACTCTGGCAAAAAATTCCAAGAGAAAATGATAGTTTAGGAAAAGAGTACATTTTCTATTATGTTATACATACATATTTGGAGTCCTTAGGTCAAATCAAAAACACCAGAAGGATATCCAGTACAGGTTTAAATGGATGGAGTCGTAAAAGGAAGAGAGCTAGAGCAACTGGAAAGACATTATATTCCTGAATAGAAGACAATGTCAGTTCTCCCTAAATTAATTTATAGATTAGATGACAAGACTAGCACCAGGAGACTTGACCAACTGTAAGACATATCACTGCAATTTTGTGTGTGTGTGTGTGGTAAGAGGGGTCAAACTCAGGTCCTTACTCTTTCAAGGCAGGTCTGGTGCCACTGAGCTAAATTTCCAGCCCACTATCACAGCAATTTTTAAAGTGTGCATGGGGATAGATTTGGGCAATTCAATCAGTGCAACAGAATGAAAAATTCAGAAAATGTATGTATGGATATTTAATATGTAATGTGTCATTTCAGTTTAGAAAGTGGGCATTCAATAAATGATTGGAAAACAACAATACTAGATCTCTGCCTTGCTCCACATAAATCTTAAATGGGTGAAAGAAATAATCAAATCTAGTGGGTATTTTTACCCTTAAACTCTTACCAGATATATAACATGAAGACCAGAATCTATCAAGGAAAGGAATAGAGCAAAAGATTTGATCACATGAATATTTAACACTTGCATATAGGAACCCTGAACCAAGTTTGACAACACACATGATCAAATTTACAACACACAGAAAAAGGGTAAATATTCCTCATTAAGTAAGGAAGATGGTGTGGTTTTCAGCAGTGACCTTGATGTGATTTCCAGTCGCATCGTGGAGAACTTGGTGCTGGAGCAGAGTGTCCCCTTCTGACTTACCTGCCGGCACACACATCTACGGGCAGACGCTGCCTGAGTCTTTGTTCTCTTTTATGAACAAACTTCTTGAAACTTTGAAAGTTTTCACCACCTGTACACTCCACTCAGTCTCCCACCTTGAAATGTAAGTCAAGAGAGGCCATCTCATCGTCTGCGGTGGGCACTTTTTAACCTTCATCTCACTTGAACTTTCGGGAGCATCTGACCCATTGGCCACTCCCTTCTCAAAACTCAATTTTGGTAAAATAGTTTTCTCTTCCATCCTTTCAAACACTAGATTTGGAGCTAGTGGTGCAGTTTCTGGTAGAAAGTTTGCTCAATCCCCGGCACAATAATAGTAACCCTTAATCTCTTTTCTTCAGCCTGTACTCTCCCTAAGAAATAACACTTGACCTCACTTCCATCTGTGGCATGGCCAGTGCCAGCCTCACTGTCTTTGCAGTCTGAAAAAGTAAGGCTCTGATTAGAGAAGGGCCTCCCCTCTCAGGTTCTCTGCCCCTCAGGCTTCCAGATCGAAGTCTGCAGCACAGACTGGCTGGCTGGCACAGCCTGACTGGCACAGTCTGGCTCATGTTCCCATATCCTTGCTTGAGAGGGGTCAAGACAATGCATAACACATAAATGTACAACACATAAACTTTCAGTTTTCATGGGGGAGTGTGGGTTGTACTTCCCACCAATTCTTACAAGATAGAACATTCCACAAACATGAGACCAGATGCTAAACCATTAAAACTTTAGATGAATTACAAAAGCCCAAAATTACCTATTCTCATGATCTAACATACTATTCATATGCTGTCAACTCTCAAATTACCTGTAACTTCTTGGAGTTCCAACTCTGCTGCCTTAAAGCCTCTCAGAAGCACACGAGCATTTCAAACACAGCATACGCTGGATGAACTCTGTTCCCTCTGCTTACTCCCATCCATTCAGTTACTTAGTAAGTCTACACACTTCTCTCTCCCTCATCCCAACGTGTGTGAAAAGCTCTGTGGAATCTACCCTGACTCCATCTGTTCCAGGTGTTTGTTGTCCATTTCCTTTTGGTACTTGAAGCACAACACCCTTTACCTGATGATGCCCTCTCTCAAGAAAAGAATTGATATGGCACTAAACTACATCATATTGAGATTCATTTTTTTTTTTTTTTTGAGAAAGGGTCTTACTTTGTAGTTCAGCCTGGCCCTAAGCTCACTATATAGCCCAGGTGAACTTCAGACTCACAGAATCTTCCTGCCTCTGCTTCCTGAGTGTGGAAAATATTGAGATTCTTATATCTTTCTCAGAAAATAATTTCCACATGTTGCAGCAAGTGTAATGTTTCAGAAATATTGATTCAGGGGAGCAGGCCTAGCTTCTGACCTGAAAGAGAGCTGAAATATGAATTTCTGTTCTCTAAAATTGAAGAATGAATTTTAGGAACCATGGAGGTTAAGAGAAGGAAGAACTTTATTGAGAAAGAAAGTTTCTGCTTAAGAGAGACACAGAGCCCGGGAAAGACGGATACCTACTCACCTCATTTTTCAGGGGCTTTTATGGAGCAAACCCATGAGGTGAAGCGAGTTTAAGGAGGGACAAAATTATAGTCAATTAGTAACATTGCAAGTACAGTTGCTTAGGTAACATTGGTCTAAGAAGAAATCACAGAATGGACAAAATCATGATCAGTAAGATTACAAGTACAGTTGCTTAGGTAATACTGATTAAATGGGAATCCAATGAGAAATCAAGTCATGTAACAAGCCTACAAGAATTTTCAGACTGACATCTATTTAGAATTTCAATCACTGTTGTTTATCCTAGGTAGGTGGAGTAGTTTTCTTTAGTAAGGTTAACCTCTAGTGGAAGTCTCTTTGTCCTCCATGTTGGCTCCTTTTCTGTGGGCTTTTATTTATTTATTTATTTTTAAGGTTTTTTGAGACAGGGTCTCCCTTTTGTGGTTCAGGCTGGCCCTGAGCTCAGCCTCAAACTCACATCACAGCAATCCTCCTGCCTCTGCCTCCCGAGTGCTGGGATTACAGGCGTGAGACACCACGCCCGGCACTGTGGTCTGTGGTACTGGTCGCTGCTGGGCGTGAGTCTCCATACCCAGTATGGTATGTGGTTACCAGGGATCGAACCCAGGCCTTTGTGCTTGCAAGACAGGCACCGGAACCACTGAGCCAACCCCCTGGCCCTTCTATGGGCTTTTAGTGAGCTGTGTAACTGTACAATATGTCTAACTAGCCAACCTACTTATAACAATATGAGGAATCTCTTCAAAACTGTTTACATGGTATGTAACATTTAAACTGGTAAAGAGCAAAAAGACCTGCATATTGAATCTGCCTTACAGAACAGCTAAACTGTGAGCCATGTTTGTTCCAGGAACAGCTAAGAAGTAGTGTCGTTCACTTATACCATGTGTACTCTGAGAAAATTATTTGCAAGCAAAGCCCATCTTCACTTCTGTGCAGTCTTGGCATCTGGTCTACTTAGATACATGAAAATAGTTCATAAAAGGAGGGCTGAAATCAATGTGATATCCAAGTGTTGTAGAATGCTGTTTCAGGCAGAGAAGACTCTAAATCTCTGAAGATCCTGAAATATCTGTTTCTGAGTAAATTATGTCCTTCCTGTAAATTCATGTGTTAGGAGTTCTAACTGTTAGTACCTCCGAAAGCAACCAAATTTAGAGACAGGGTTTTTAGGGAGATAAAAGATAAAATGAAGTCTTTAGAGTGGATCCTATTCCAGTATGATTGATCCTCTTATAAAAGGAAGATATTTAGACATAGATATACAAACAGAAGAAAGATCATATGATGACACAAGAAGAAAGCAGCTGTCCTAAAGCCAAGGAGACAGTCTCAGTAGAAACCAAACATGCTAGACTTCCGTGAAGATGGCAGAGTGGTGGGGAGCAGAGAAAGAACCTTTCCCAGATCTGCTGTCCTGACACTGGAATATGGCAGCAAGAGAAGGAGGGAAGTGGGTCCCCAGCACCCAGGAAAGACTAAGGTGAGAACTCAAGTCTACACAGAGAATGAAGAGAGAGACTTTCATGAAGATGAGGGAGATACCAAGCAAGACTCTCTCCCAGAGCTGGACTCTCTGCGAAGGAACAACAGGCAGAACCTGCAGATGCACTGTACCAACTCTGCAGAGAAATGTACCAGTGGAACAGAGCAGAGGATGAACTAGACTGCAGTGGATGGTGAGGTATCAGGTCACCAGGAAAAGGTAATTGGATGGTAGCCATGGTGGCGGTGGGGTGGGGGGTAGGGAACTGAGCTCTGAACTCAGAACAGCCCTGCCAGACTCCATCTAGAGGCTCCCGGTATCTCAGTGTCAGAGCAGAGGGCTAGCCGTGGACTATTGTGGACTCAAGAAATCTGCCTCTAGCCTGACAGCCAGAAACTGGCCTGAACTGCGAGGAACTAAAGGGAACGACTGGCTGGGAGGACCCACTGCCCCACGGTGAAGCTGCAGCCACCCTGCTGGAATGAGTCAATCTGGATCTGGATTCTTTCCCACATTGCTTAAAAGTGACAGCAGAGTTACACCTTGAATTGGACGTTTGGGGATTTAATTTTTTCCCCCTTTTTTCTTTTCAAGTTCCTGTTTTATTTTTAGCTTGTTCTTGATTGAATATAGTTTCTAGTTTTGTTGTTGTTCTGTTATTTTCCTCTTCTTTCCCACCTGCTTTCTTTACCAGTTTCCTGGTTTGTCCTCCAGCTTTGCTTCTAATCTCGTCCTCTTCTTCTATTTCTTTTTTTTTTCTCCCTAGCCCTTTTTAAATTTTCTCCCCTAAGGGTAAATATATATTAAAGCCTACTAAGGACTACAGTGTCATTTTCAGAGCCAGGCAGTCTAAGTGCAATTAAACTGAAGCCCTGAGCCCATGGTGCCAATTTGAGGTCCTGGCTGCCTTCCAGCATCCATTTGCCAGCCAGATAAGCAAACTTATTTTGAAAGTTAGATATTCCTGGCCCCAGTTAAACTGTCTTAGTTAAAGATGTCGAATCAAGTAGGCTATCCTCAACAAAGCCTTGCTCAAATCTATATTTGTGAATGATTGTTTTAAGCCACTCTGTTGTAGAATGGTTTGTTGCACAGCATTAACAGGTATCAACAAGAATGCTGTCCTCCCCACCCCACCCCTTTGCATGGCTGGTTTCTTATTCTTCAGGTCTCAGTTCTGCAACTTCCTAAGTGCTCCAGCCTGGTAGCCCCTATTATTGCCTGGCACTACTCTCACCTTTTCCCTCATAGCTTCTCTTATTTTGTGATCATTTACTACTTATTAATCTCCTTTTTCCTAATAGGACAGAGATTTAAAAACTCAGTTCTTGATTTATTAATGGCTATGATCAACTTTTTTAAATGAAATAAGAGGGATATATATCAGAAAACTAAATAAACATTACATTGTGAAGCTTGTAAGGTAAGATAAATGTATGGGTGGTAAGGCAGAAGTAAGTTATTTTAGCCTAACTTTACTTTGTTTTTTAAAAGTTTGAAAGCCACTATACTAACATGTTGATTCCTGAGATCAGGGGCCATTTGTCTTTTATTCACTATGAACACTGATCGACTAATACAGTGTTGGCACACAGTAGGCACTCGATAAACATAATACTGGGGAAATAAGTGTGGATGAGAGAGCTGTAGAAACAGGAAATGGTCACCAGTAATGTTACTCTGAAGACTGCTAATGAGAAGAAGAAAAAAGAATCTTGAGCAGAAGTTTTGGGAAACAGAGGCCACAAGTTCATCACTTATGGTTAAGGACCCAGTAAATGTGGGCAAAAAGAAAAATGTGGTTGTACAAGGGAAAAATCTTGGGTAGTTACAGGAGGTAGTTTAAAGGAAAGGTGAACATTTCTTCTATGATTGAATAAAAAAAGCAACGTTGAAATAGAAAACATGGGAGCTACAGGAGCTCATTTCTGAAGGCCTCAACTCTCAACAACTTGTGAATCAAAGTTTGTGACAAAGTAACAGTAGTGGAATTCTGAGTTTGAGAAGAGTGGAAATCTTTAATATCCACCTCCAAAATGAGAAGAAGGGCGGGGATTTAGCTTAGTGGTTCCAGTATCTCTCCTGCAAGTATAAGGTCCCTATATTGACACCCAGTAACCACATACAACAATGCTGGGTGTGGTGACTCCCACCCACCAACAATCAGTACCACACAGCACAGTGCCCTATGTGCTAACTCATGCCTGTAATCCCAGCACTAGAGAAGCAGGGAAGGATTGCTGAGTGAGGCTAGCTTGAGTTACATAGTGAGCTCAGGACTAGTCTGAACTACGAAGCAAGACCCTGTCTCAAAGAAAAAGAGAGGAAATCAGCTATGGACAGTGTAACCTGACACCAACAAAAAGATATGTTGATAGCTATAAATATGTAACTAGGCTACTCTGCATATTGCTTATCATGTAGTTATAGGAGTAGAAAATCGAGGAATCTATCTTTCTGGAATCCCCTTGCTCCCACTTTGGGGCAGTTCTCTTTTGCTTTTTTCCCTCCTTTAAAAGTGACTGTGAGCTGGGCATGATGATACATGCCTGTAACCCTAACAAAAAGTGTAGGACTTGATTTAGCAGGAAAGGATAGAAAGGTACGAAAATATATCTAAGAGGGAAATTTTTAGAGTTTAAGATTCAGAGGTGGCAAGAAGCCTGGGTTATATTTCTTAGAATTAGGAAAAATAAAAATCCTTAGATGGTATGCATCTAAAGACAGTGAAAGAGCAAGGAGCTGGAATATAATTGAGGACCTGATGTTAAAACGTGTAAAGAAAGAAGTAATAGTTTCCTAGAGTTTGGCAGAAAACATGGGCAAGGTCAGGTGATACACAGTTTCATATGGGGAGAGGTTACTGAAAGAGACAAGGTCTTTTTTCTTTGTAAGACACAGGTGTTTAATTTTTTAAAAATTTTCTCATTGACACTGTCAGTATAAATAAAGTTATTTGGAGTCACATTATTCCTTTAATTTTTTCACAGAGAATGTTCCATTTACTATGCAGTTCATGATCTTCTGGACATGTTCTGAGTAACATATGTGTTATCATGGTAGTTTCAATTGGGCAAAACTTGCTGCCAGTCAAACTTGAATTTAATTTGTCACATATTTCCGGTGGCAGCCAATGATCAGGTGCTTCAACACTGCAGACTTCTACTCTTCCATTCTTTATATCTAAAAATACTTTGATTTCCAAATGTGCCTGTTCATATAACACAGTAAAAGTAGTGTTTATACTAAACTTTGGAGTTCTTCCATATATCCACTCCCAAGTTTGTAGTTCTTTAGCTTTGCTATTTACTCCAGGAAACAGTGTCTCATCTGCCGGGTTTATCAGGTTGATATGATTATCAATTTGATGAGAAGCAGCATACTCTGCAGCAATAGCATTTATCAGTACACTGCAGGTCAGCGTGGGTTCTTTTTCCAGGAGATTTTTTACTACAGCAGGTGTGCTGGTAGTGGCATTGCTCTTGATCCCTTGGCATGGGCTCTTCAGCAAAGATGACAAAGAGGTCCTGTCAGTACTACATAGCAAGGTGCAATGGTGGTAAGCAGCAGTCCTGCCAATCTTGGAAGCTGTTCCTGAAATTTTGAACTGCCCATCAAGTAAAAGGTCAAATCTTTTTGTAGCCTGCACATCCAGCTGGGGTTGGACAGCATTCAGAGCTCTCACAATCAATTTCAGGTTCTCCATCCTGTCATACTTGTTTTTGGTTGTAAAGAAAGTGAGGTTGATATTGCCCATGTCGTGGTACACCGCTCCTCCTCCACTCAGTCTCCGAGCCAGTTTTATACCTCCTTCTCTCATCAGAGTCAGGTTACATTCCTGCCAAGGATTCTGATGCCTCCCAATCACAAGACAGGGAGAATTCCTCCAGAAGAAAAGAATTGGTTTGCCTGCTAGATTCACATGGTCTTGGATCCAGTCTTCTAGTGCCAGATTCTGATAAACATCATGGGAAACCGACTGTAAAATGAGCCCACTTTTCACTGTGTTTTTAAAGCCAGCTGCTGGGATCTTGTGGTTACAAAGTAACTGGAAGCAATTCTTCATTGAAAATGGGATCAGCATGCTTTTAAAAGTGGAAGACAAACAAGTTAATTCAATGAGAAAAGGAAAATGAGATTCTATTTTCTTTTTAGGTTTTTTGAGACAGGGTCTCGCTTTGTGGTTCAGGCTGGCCCTGAGCTCAGCCTCAAACTCACATCACAATCCTCCTGCCTCTGCCTCCCGAGTGCTGGGATTACAGGCGTGAGCCACCACGCCCGGCACTGTGGTATGTGGTACTGGTTGCTGCTAGGTGTGGGTCTCCACACCCAGAATTGTTATGTGGTTACCGGGGAATCGAACTCGGGCCCTTGCGCTTGCAAGACAGGCGCCGGAACCACTGAGCTAACTCCCTGGCCCCCAGACAAATTATTTTTAATTCACTAGTAATATACTATCATTGAGAAAATAACAGATAAGCACAAGTAAACAAACAAATCCATAATCCCACACCCTACAGATGACCATAATTAACATTTTGGTATAAATAATCCATTTTATTTCTGTGCCTGTAATATATGCCTGGCACACACTTTCCCCCTTTAAAAAAAAAGTGTAACTATACTATTATTTTAGTATTTCATTTTATCTTTCTTTTTTTTTTAGGTTTTTTGAGACAGGGTCTCGCTTTGTGGTTCAGCCTGGCCCTGAGCTCAGCCTCAAACTCACATCACAGCAATCCTCCTGCCTCTGCCTCCCGAGTGCTGGGATTACAAGCGTGAGCCACCACGCCCAGCACTGTGGTATGTGGTACTGCCCAGTATGGTATGTGGTTACTGAAGATCGAACCCAGGTCCTTGTACTTGCAAGACAGGCACTGGAACCACTGAGCCAAATCCCCAGCCCTTCATTTTATCTTTTTTTTGAGATGGGGTCTTACTTTGTAGTTCAGTCTGGCCTTGAACTCTTGGTAATCCTCCTGCTTCTGCCTCTTCAGTGCTGGGATTACAGGCATGAGCCATCATGCCCAGCATTGTGGTATGTGGTACCAACTCAAGACCTTGTGCTTGCAAGGCAGGTGCTGGAACCACTGAGCTAAATCCCCTGGCTCATTTTATCTATTGCTTTTTTGCTCAGGTTGGCTTTGAACTGCTGGGCTCAAGTGATCCTCCTGCCTTGCCTTCCTTAGTAGCTCAGAGTACATGCAGTGCCATCACATCCAGCTCATTTAAAATTTAATGTTTTTAATAACTGTGTAATGTTTCATTGTTAATATGCCAACCTATGCAGTTTCTTAGTCTGTATTAAGTTCTTTCTAGTTTTCCTGTGTTAACAATGTATTCACGAACATTTCCACAGAGATATCTTTATGAATTATGTCTTTATGTTTTACAAATAATTCTTATTTGACTTTGGGATATGTAATTTATCACCAGTATAACTTTTATTTATGTCAATATTAAATTAGGGTGAAATGAGTTAAATCCATGAACTGAAGTAGCACTGTAATCTTAAAACATTTGGATTCTTTCTCAGGGAATGTGGGATCTATTAAAATTTTAAGCAGGAAAGTGGTATAAATTGGTCATTATACAAATTATCCCTGCAGTGTTGAACACAGATTAAAGAAAGGACAGACCAGGGACAGTGAGAGAAGTTAACTGAACGAAGTAGTTCTCCAAGAGGGAAAATGAGGGTCTGAACTCAGGGGGCAGACAGAAAGAAGGGATGAGTGAGAAACATTTAAGGGGGGGAACTGTTCCCTCCAAGCAACTTTCATTATCTCCACAATGTAGTGGAAGACACCACAAAGCAGCTAAGACAATGATTTAAATAGTGTCATAAGTGCTGTGATAAAAAGCCATTTAGTTAATTAGTGGAAGTAATACCAAAGCTCTGATATAACAGGGAAGCAGAAAAATACTCCAGGGGGCTGGGGATTTAGCTCAGTGGTTCCAGAGCCTGTCTTGCAAGCGCAAGGACTCGGGTTCGATCCCCGGTAACTACATACAATACTGGGTGTGAAGACTCATGCCCAGCAGCAATCAGTACCACATGCCACAGTGCCAGGTGTGGTGGCTCACGCCTGTAATCCCAGCACTCGGGAGGCAGAGGCAGGAGGATTGCTGTGATGTGAGTTTGAGGCTGAGCTCAGGGCTAGCCTGAACTACAAAGTGAGACCCTGTCTCAAAAAAAGAAAGAAAAATATTCCAACAAGAATGCATGTAAAGAATTTAATTGCAGTGGCTGGTACTGATGAGGGCAAGAACAGGAGCTGCAAGGAAGAGGTAGACAGAAAAAGTACAGGTCAGATGATGAAAGCCTTAAAAATTCACATTTCATGCTTTAACTTCACCCTGGAGCTATGAGAGAGGTGCTGAAGAATTTTAAGGAGCCTGAAGATTGGGTTTATATGTTAGAGCCATTGGCTAGATATTTAAACAAGGAAAATCTACAGTACCTGGTGACTGGGTGAATGAGGGTGAGAGGAAAGTCATAGTATAATGATTATGAATTCATACCAGAATGCCAGGATTCGAATGCCATGTCTCCTTTACTAATTAAAGCAGATTATTGACTTTCCTGTGCCCTAGACCTCTTATCTATATCATGTGCATGAAGACAGGACTCATCTCATAGTGTCAGGATCAAATTAGCTAATACAGGTGAAGTGCTTACAGGAATTCTGAGCATGTGTTCTGTTAATATCACTCCCTAATTTCTGACCTGGCTAATAGATGGAAGGAGATGATAATTCTGAGAAGAAATCTCAGGGAGAGGTGGTATGGGTGAATATAAATGGTTCATCTTGACTGCACTGAACTTGAGTTGATGGTTATTCAATATGACAGAGCTGAATAGACAGTGACCAAAGCCATGGGAGAGGATTAGATTATCCAGAAAGTGTTGAGTAGACACACAGCCTTCCTCAAAATCCTGAAAAACTAGTAGTGACATTAAGGGATACAGAGAGAAAAGAGGCAGAACTTTCCTCCTCAAAACTGGTCAGAGAATGAAGACATGTAAAACATACAGTATTATGGAAGCTTCAAGGAGATAAGAAACAGAAAACAGCACCAAGAAGGTTATCAGTGAACAACATTTGTGGAGTGAATGGAGGCCCAAAAGCGGTGGCAATAAAAGGAATGTGTAGTTAGGAGAGAACTTAAGATGCATGAGAACTGAGCATGTTTAGATGCTCATAGGAGAGTCAGTAGAAGAGAGCAACACTGGTGAAGGGAGTTTCGGAGAAAGCAGTGGTGTTGGGGTCCAAGTTCAGGGAAGAAGGTGGCCTTTAACTGAAGGGATCTCTTCTGTGCCTCAAAGAAGAAATGGTGACAAACAGGTACAGTGGTGTGTTTGATGCTAAAACTGGATGTACCTATTAAGTGGAGGTTCCCAAAGACCTTATCACACATCCTTTCCTAAAGTTAAAGCTCTTACTCTTGTTCCTGAAGAATGCAGCAAGAGAGCTTAAATTTAGTTCTGGTGTGGTGGTACATGACTGTAACCCCAACAGTTCGGAGGCTGAGGCAGGACAATCACAAGTTCAACACCATCCTCAGTTACACAGACAGAGCCTGTCACCAAAAAACAAAACCAAACAAAACATCCTTCAGTCTTAAACCTGGCTCTGGCAGTTAGTTAACTGAATGACTTTAAGTAAGTAGTTCAACTTCTAGTTGCTTCATATGCCTCAGACCCCATACAATGAATTAAATGTTATACAGAAATCACTCATGCTCAGTCAATGTGAAATGTGTTGAAATGTTGCATGTTATTACAGGATTCCTCCCTTCACATCTGTATTTTCCTGTTCTCACTGGTCCCGTCATACAACATTTATTTTCTCACACATAGAAGGATTCCTAACCAAGACTCACCAAAAAGGTATTTTCCTTGATAAATTAGCTATACTTCACAATATACTGTCCAAAACCAAGATCATACTAAGGTTACAGAATTGAGCCAATTCATGTATTGATCTAATTCACATATTTACACCCAGCCATTTTGTATACAGTGTTAATGAAATACAACAACAGTATTAATTTGACAAATTCTTTATCTACTACATGACTACACCGTTCTTGGCACATGGGATTTATCAGTAAGCCAAATAAATACAGGAAATAAGATTTGGAAAGAGATTAGAAGTGTGTATGTGAGTCAATTTTCAGCAGAATTATTAGGCAAGCCCTCATCAAAACGACGACTGTGAGCAAAGACAGAGTTAGGCTGAATGTCTACTATGTGTCAGAAAACATTCCATTTACAAATGAATTTGTAAAACCATAAATCAGCCTTGGTAAGGAGGTAACATTTTGGTTGAGGTCTAAAGGATGAGAAAGGGGGCCGGGGATTTAGCTCAGTGATTCTGGTGCCTGTCTTGAAAGCGCAAGGACCCGGGTTCGATCCCCGGTATTCATATACCATACTGGGTGTGGAGACTCACCCCAGCAGCAATCAGTATCACATACCACAGTGCTGGGCGTGGTGGCTCACGCCTGTAATCCCAGCACTTGGGAAGCAGAGACAGGAGGATTGCTGTGATGTGAGTTTGAGGCTGAGCTCAGAGCCAGCCTGAACTACAAAGCAACACCCTGTCTCAAAAAACCTAAAAAAAAAAACCCCAAACAAATAAAGGGTGAGAAAGGGTAACACAAAGATGAAGCGGAAATAAAGGCACATCTAAAAATCCTGAATACCAACTACCTGTATGATTGTGAGAGATCCATGGGCTATAACCAATGTGCATCCAGCTATTTGATCATAGGCCTATTTATTTATTTTTTGAGACAGTGTCTGGCTTTTTTTAGTTCAGGCTGGCCCTGAGCTCAGCCTTGAACTCACAGCAATCCTCCTGCCTCTGCCTCCCAAGTGCTGGGATTACAGGTGTGAGCCACCATGCCCAGCACTGTGGTATGCAGTACTGACTGCTGGTGGGTGTGAGTGGCACTGTTTTATGTGGTTATTGAGGATCAAACCTGGGCCCTTGTGCTTGCAAGGCCAGCACTAAATCCTCAATAAGCCAATTTGTTGTAAGTCTGTTGAATATACAATCAAAACAAAAGGATCGATTTATATAGTTTCAGTGTCTGATGGTTTGGACTCTTAGGAAATCACTTCAACTCCTGGGTCAGAGACAGCCTGAACTTAAGGAGACTCTGTACTTCATCAGGGACAATAATGCCTCTTTTTTGTTTTATGCTCCTGTTGAAGACAGATCCCTGAATGAATGATATACTCTTTACTTGTCAGAATATAGATAGGCCTTTGAAAGACTGGTAAAATTTTCTCTTTAATCTCTACTCTCACTCTTCATTTACTAGTTTTATAGCAAATAAATATATGAAAAAATGTTCACCATCCCTTATCACTTGAAATTGAAACAACACTGAGATTCCATCTCACTTCAAAAATGGCAGCTATCAAGAAACTGATCAATAACAAATGCTGGTGGGGTTGTAGAGAAAAAGGAACCCTATTCTATTGTTGATGGGAGCGCAGACTGGTGTAAACACTGTGGAAATCAGTGTGGAGATTTCTCAGAAAACTAGGGGTTTCATTTCACCCTATTTACCTTGTTGGTATGTTCCCCAAAGAATTAAAAGCATCATACTACAGCGACATATGCACACCCATGTTTATAGCAGCACAGTTTGTAACAGCTAAATCTTGGAAACAGACCAAATGCCCATCACTGACTGGATGAATGGGTAAAGATGTGTGTCTATAAATATATATAAATATATAAAAATACATATATATATATAAATATATATACACAACAGAGTACTACTCTGCCATAAAGGTTAAACTTGAGACATTTCTAGGTAATGAGACCATATTCTTAAATGAAATAAATCCGAGACATATGTGAAAATATCACATGGTTTCTCTGGTGTGAGAAGCTGAAAGGGTAAATAAAGTCCAAAATGTGTAACAGATACTGCAAAATAGGAAATGGGAAGGGGAACAAGGAAGGAGGGAAAGGAAAGGAAAAGAAAAAAAGAATAAAAGGAAAAAATGGAAACAAAGCGTTCTAAGTAAGGGGGGAGGAAGCGGAGAGGAGAGGTGAGGAGGTTGGGAAAAAAGAATCAATATGTATTATGTACAAACACAAATTCCCTATGATGAATGTAACCATTAAGTATATCTAAAATGTATCAATAAAAAATTAATCACTACTTTTAGTTTTTCTTTAGAAGGAATTTTTTTTTTTTTTTGAGACAGGGTCTCGCTTCGGAGTTCAGGCTGGCCCTGAGCTCAGCCTCCAACTCACATCACAGCAATCCTCCTGCCTCTGCCTCCCGAGTGCTGGGATTACAGGCGTGAGCCACCACACCCAGCACTGTGGTATGTGGTACTGATGGCTGCTGGGCGTGAGTCTCCACGCCGAGTATTGTATGTGGTTACCAGGGGATCGAACTCTGGACCTTGCGCTTGCAAGACAGGCGCCGGAACCACTGAGCTAAATCCCTGGCCCCTAGAAGGCAGTTTTTGCGATAGGGACTCACTAAATTGCCCAGGTGGACCTCGAATTTGGGATCCTCCTGCTTCAGCCTTCAGAATAGGTGTGCCTAGCTCCTGCTTCTTCATAAAATCTTACCATGGGCATTTGCCACCTTTCTCACAATCTTCAGTGTCATTACGATCGTCTTCTGTTCCCCATTTTTAGCTCTCTCTAGGCGTGCACATAGCTAGCATCCGACGTGCTAGTTGTTCACTCTCCATACTGGGTTCTGGGTCGGCCTTTACTAACAGAGACAATATAGCGTCTCGGATGTAGAGGGAAAGGCACTGGGCCTTCTGTCCTCATCGCAGCGGGCCCGGGCGGCCCACAGGCGGTACTAAGCCAAAGATCCTTAAACCCACCCTCCACCCAGTTGTGCACCAAGAACTCAGCCACGCGCCTTACCCCGCGAATCTCCACTTCCGGTTTCACCCACCCGCTACTTCCGGCCGCGCAGGTCCTCTCGCAGACTGGTACTTGGGCAGGTTGCGCGGACGCTAGGTCCCCGCAGGTTGCGCGCGCAGCCTAGCCACGCCCATCATGCCGCGCCCGCGGCGGGACTGTGATGGGGCCGCCCCCCCGGCCGAAGGAGTGACTGCGCCGGGGGCGCGCTCGGCCGCTCTGGCCCCAGTGAGGGATTGAGTCGGCGCTGCTGTCCGGGTTTCTGAGTCCTTCAGGATTCTGAGAAAAACCGCATTCGAGGCAGGGACGCGTCCCACGTACCAAGAAGAGAATAAAGTCCCAATTCAGATGGCGTTCTTCGCGTGACTGCAGATTACGGCTGACCCAGCGGCGAAGGTGGGCGGGTGAGCGAGGAGCCAGAACAACTTTTGTGGGGCTAGTTTTGGGGAAGCCCTGGAGACGTCGAGCGGCGAGGCCTGCAGGGCTCTTCTCTGAACATGCGATCACGGCGCTGGGTCTGCACACGTCTCCTCCTACAGATCAGCCTTTAAAGGCCTTGCACGTAAAGGAGAGACAAATACTAAAGCCAGAGTTAAGGGGCTGTGTAAGAGGGGTACAGAGATGGTAATAAGTCAGATGGAGTCAGAGGATCAGAAAACAGACATTAGGAGGATAGCGATCGCAACACCTGGGTGTCCCTCACTGCAGCCGTGGGAACATCCCTGCAGGTCAGCCAGATGAAGTTCACCCTGCCCTAAAGTGGCAGTTTCAGCTAGCGATTGCAGTGTAACAAGCCATCTCCCAGGGGTAGGGACTTAAAGTAACATGTATTTATTCTTTGAAGAATGATGTGTGCAGGCTGCGTGATTCCGCTGCTACTTTCGCTAGGGCTCATTAACAAGAGCCCATGAACTGGGAGGGCTAAGATAGCCTGCGGGTCCCACTCTGGCAGTTGATGCTGGTCTCCTGCTGGGGCAGCTCAGGTGAGTCCTAACCTAGGGAGTAGCACTTCAGCCACCTGCTCGTGGCCAAAGCAACATGAAAGGATGAGTTACGGGGTAGGGAAATGGAGCCCACCTCTTGGAAAAAGAACTTGTGGCCATCTCTTTCCATGTCTCGCAGAGTCCAGTCTCTCCTTCAGTTAGAATGGAGACCACCAGGATTTTCCTCTTGGAGAAGAACCCTCCAAGCACTTACAGTTTGGTGATGCCGATACCATAGATAACCAGGCTTCGTATAAGCTATGATACAGGCACAGTGACGCATTTATTATTATACTTGTTTATTATTATACGAGTTCATTCTGAGTCTTGTATTATTTGGATGGAATGATTCTTGTTGAGGGTTAATCACAGTATGAATATTTCTGAGTTATTAAACTGGCCCCAAAATATTATTTTTTCTGATTCCTAAATGTCATTTCTTTGAAATCTTTTGTAGGGCAGTTTCTTTTTATTTTCTTTATAATTTTCATCTGAGGTAGTTTTACAGAATGCTACTCCCTATTCTTGCGCTTTTTATCCCTTAGTTATTGTTGCCCTCTGCTTCTTCTGCTTTTCGCCTGGAACCTTTCCAGTGACACTTCTGCTTCACAATCCTCCAGTGAGTTGCTCCTCGCCGCTTTCATGCTGTCTACTCCCGTTCAGAGCAAAGCTTCTTGTAAGTTGTCACACATCCAGCATCGATTTCCTCATTCACAGTCAACCTACTCCAAGATGGCTTTTGCCGGTATCACTGGTGGCGTTCACATTGCCGGACTCCTATGGGCGAACTTCAGATTCTCACACCTTGCTTTGGCTCTAGACCCCGCTGCCTTTGACAGCTCTCTACTCTGATCAGCCCCTAAATATTGGAGCTCCTCAGGTCCTCAGCTATCCACATATAGTCCCCTCAAGCAATCTCATTTTTCCTGTGGAATTAAATACCAATATTTATCCATTATTAAAATATATATTTTTAATTCCATAATACAACTACCTTGAAAGCCTATTATTCCAAAAACTATGTTCCTGAGCTCACTGATTTGCCCAGGAAACCACCATGTATCAAGCCATTTTCTTTTTTTAAACCAAAAAATCCCTGTCTCTCCCCCTGGATGTCCACCATCATCATGTAATGCAGTTACAAACATCACACCCTCAGAGAAACCTTTCTAGTTCCCATGATTAAAATTAAGATTATGTGTTATGCCCCGTCTTGTCTCTTTGAAGGCTTTCCTTTTTCCTCATAGCACATTAGTATCATCGCTGTATAGCACCCTGACTTTCCTCATAGACAGACGGCACGCCCTGTCAAGGCAATGGCTCTTTTCTTCACTGCCATACCTCTAGCACCAGCACAGGGCCATGCTAGGTGAACAATGAATGACCTCTGCATTTTTCCTTTCCCTAAGAAACATGAGAAATATAATAAGAAGCATGGCCTTATTCAACAATTTCATTTTTAAATACTAAGATCAATATTCCCTATACTTGTTTAGTTTTTGTCTGATTTATAGGATATTGTCTCCCCTTAAAGATGTCTTTCTCTTTTTAAATGCATAGTAAGGTGATTATGCAATTAGATATTAGAGGGGTGGTTAAGTATGAAAGCCGAGGTGTTTGTTCAGAGCATACACAACATGGGTATAGCTCAGTAGTGTAGAATGTGCTTATCGTGGGTGAGATCCCAGTTCAATCTCTAACACCAAAAAAGAAACAAAAAAACCATATACAAAAGTTGAGGTCACTTCCAGATAAGAAAGGTTTTAATTTCATCCACAATTACATTATTTGATACTGTTTCAAAGAGCCAGGTAGGTTAAGAGCGGATATAAAACAGCTGTGCTTAGAAACGAACTGTGGCTTCCCTCACAACAGCACACCCTTTCTGTAGGGCCCTTTATCTTACTTCACCTTTTTACTCAGCCCCAGCTCGCTCTGCAGAGCATTTCTCTCGCACTCTTCACTTTTAGTTTTTCAAATAAGCTTTGCCACTGCTTAAAAAAACAAAACACTGGATTATTTTTACTAAGTATTCGTGGTATAAACTAGTAGCTTATGCAAGATAAACCATTAAACTTGGGAAGAAGTATATTTTCCAACTCAGAAGTAAATTCATTATGAGGAAAAACGTTTTAAAAGAAAGATTTAAAATGTAAAATGCTTCTGAAGCTATGCAGTTTATTGGTCTTGTGCTCAGTTTATCTGTAGTGATCTTTCACAAAACAGAAATGAAAAATGTAGGAAGGTAAAGTATCCTAAAGCAAAATGCCAAACTGGAAATGTAGAGTACAGAAGTGGTATAACTGTAATGTGAAACGCTGATGACAAATTGTGGGGACACTTCATTATGAAATCACTCTTCATAGAAATTTCTTTACAATCACAGTAAAATGTTTTTGTGCCATTCAAATACTGCCACTAAAAACTCTGGTTTTTAATTAAGGTTAAATATAATCCCAGAGTAATCTGCTTTGAATTTTGAAAGGCTTTTTCTCCCTAGACTGATGGCCTTCTCAAAAGATGTAGTATAAATAGTGAAAAATAAAATACATCTTCATTTTGTTAGGTGCTCCTAACACAATTCAGGTCTCAACGCCTCTTAATTGAAGGTAACTTTTGGTTTGTTTGGTAACTTCATTCCATATCTATCATTTCTGTTCCATCGCTCTCTTTAACATATACCTCTGAGCCCACAGCTTTTTCTGAAAGAGAGCCCATACCAGTCTCTTCAATTTTTGTAAAGTTCTCTTGGTTTCTGTCTTCTGCTCTTATTTTCTTGGTGTTTTGAAATAACCGAGTGACCGTATCCAAGCTGTTTTTCTCAGTCCCTTGCGTTAAGTGATCGTCCACTTTTGAATTCATTCCCATGGCAGATACCTGAGTAGCAGATTTACTAAGCGAAAATCCCATTGGGTAGTTTGAAGATACCTTTTTAAGTAGTAGAAACGTTTCTTCAATTTGATTACTGAAAAACGAAGAGTAGTCACAAGTGAGTAAAACAGGAATTTCAATAACCGCATGGCAGTGTTTGTTTGAAATGTTACGGCACTGCTGATAATCTAAAGTAAAACTGGTCTTATTCACTGCTTACATTTTCTTTGTGGGAAGGTTTGCACAATATATAGATTCCCTTGAAAGTCGTTTTAAAAAATAATTTGCCTAATTTGCTATTTAGCACCTTCCAGCAAATGATAGAACTTTTGTTAGTCTTTTGTCAGTAGCAGTAATTTTTAATTCATTAATAACAGTTTAAATAATTTACAAAGGTCAAACACTGTGCTATGTAGGTGCTCTGCTAAAAAGAAAAATTCAGTAAAGTATAGAATTTTTCGTTAAGGATCCTAACCTGGAGTGAGATCTTGGAGAGGTTTCCAAGGGGGCTGTGGCAGAAAAGATAGCCTTCCCAGCCCGACAAAGACTCCAGAAAGCCTGTTGGTTACCGTGGAGGGAGATCTACTGGTGAGGCGGAAGCAGCAGCAGCAGCAGCAGCAGCCGCAGCCGCCTCCGCCGCCGCCGCCGCCATTGGGAGGGGATTCAGAGTCCACGCCACAGCTGGGAAGGAAAGCACCAGCCCAAGTTCTAGAATGTATAATTCTTTGATATTTAGCTACTGTATTTTCTTTCGATAGGCTACAATTCCATACCCATTAGCTCTAATCCTTCTAAAGGAAATTTAAAAAAATACTTTAGTACGTTTGTAGTACGTAATATTTACATTCCTTGCAGAATTGGTACATGTGCATAACACATCTCGTTTCCTTTTTTTCACCCCCTTTTCCTCTCCTCCCCCTCCTCTATCTTGAAATTATTCTCTGAGAAGGATCTATCAGCTGCATCCTATTACTTACCTCCCTATTTCTATTTTGCTTTTTATTTATACTGTGGTTAACATCATGCTGTCAGCCTGCTTCCATTTGCCTACAGATGACTCGAGTTTCTTTTTCATAGCAGAGTAATACTCTACACGATGTGTAAAGACATTTTCTTTTCCCATTCACCTATTGATGGACATATAGGCCACTTCATAGCTACTATGAATTGGGCTGCTATAAATATGAGTATGTATATGTCACTGTAATATAATGTCTTTAACTTTCAGGAAGATACTTTGAAGGGGAACAGCTAGGTCATCAGGAATCCCTACTTTCAGTTTTTTAAACATGTATTGCAAATTTCTAAGGAAATCCCTTGAAACTCTGTTTATGTTCTGATTGAATTTCAGGATTTAATCTGTAACAGAACAAAGTCTGTGGCTTACTGTAGTACCCTATAGTGGGAACACAAATGTTGTTATGATAACTGTTAGATAGATAGTATGAATTTGGCTTTCTGGGAATCGAATACAATTTAACTACATTTAAAAAAGATCTCTGGCAAAATTCTAAAATGTAAGTATACCTGTTATATTTGGAACTTGGAGATTAATATTTTTCCCTCATCAAAGAATATCTAATACTATTTTCAAGCTAGTTTATTCTGTTCTTTGATTTTTCATCTTTAAAAGGAAGCACTTCCATCAAAACTGCATAACTTGAGGTTGATGATGTAGCTGAGTTATAGTGCACTTGCCTGGCTTAGGTTAGACACTGGGTTCAATCCCTAGTGCCAAGGGGAAAAAAAAGCATAGTTCAAATTTTATCATGAGGAAACAATCACCTTGAGAAACAACCAAACCAAGAGATCGTCTATAAAACAAGACAGGCCTAAGAGTTGTTTCAGACTAAAGGAAGGCAAAGATACATGACTTCCAAATGCAGTGAATGGCCCTGAAGAGAAAGGGGGAAGTATAAAATAATGACAGTTATTTGGACAGCTGAAGAATTTTGATATGGGTAGTTTATCAGATAATTGTGGGTTAACAGTAAATGCCATGCATGTTATAACTGTATTGTGGCTATATGAATGAATGTCTTTGTCCCTAGGAAATACATGCTGGAATAGAGCTGAAAGACCATATGTGCAACTTGCTCTCATGGTGTTCAGCAATGTTTGTAGGTTAAGAGATAAATACAAGGGGAAAGTAAAATATGCAAAGTATTAACTGTTGATTCTAGGAGATAAAAGGTAAAAAAAAGTTGAGTGTTATTCTTGTTCTAATTCTACAGATTTAAAATTTTTCAAATATAACATTAAAGCCCTACAAAACAACCTACTGCAGTTGAAATCAACAAATGTAAGATGGTTACATAATTACCAGTTTGCACATAAAGTCCTTCTTTCTAAGGAACTACAGAAGGAGCAAAAATAAGGTAGTTTTTTTGTTTTTGGTTTTTTGCCCAGTACCAGGGATCAAACTTAGGACCTTGTGCTTGTGAGGCAGGTACAGTACCACTGAGCTAAATTCTGACCCATAAAAAGGTAGATTTATCCCCAAGTCTTTTCTTATCTTCCCTAGAGTCTTGAGGACATAAAAGAGTAACAAGGCTTTTGGGGATCCTTTTATCTGCATTTGGGTTACTTTTCAAGAAGAAATCTTGAATATACAAAGAAGAGCAAAATTCCACAAGGAGCCAAATCGATTTGGCCAAAAAGAACAAAGAGGTTTCCTTACCAGATACTAAAGTATGGAACAAAGTAAGAAAGCAATCCCATTCAGGTGCAGGAACAAATAAAAGAATACAACAGAACTTCAATTTGGATCTAGGTTATGTTTAGGCACTGTAAGGCAAAGGAGATAAACATGCTAAGTTTAACATGTTAGTACTGCAAGCACTGGCTTACTATGAAATCATGCACGTTCTTGTGATGGATCCTTATCATAAAAGGATCTTATAAAGCAGAGTCCTTATATATGAAAGTGGAGTCCAAAAGCAGAAAAGACCTAAGTGTGTATGTTAGAACTATAAATGAAACAGAAGAAACTGTAGGACAATGTATTTATCACTATGAGTCTTCTTGAATAAGACCTGAAAAGGTTAAACATGAAGGGAAAAACAGATTTGATTACTTATAATTATGTATTTCTATTCAGTGAAAAAGTATACATGAGAGGATAGATGTAAAATTGAAAGGAAGTATTTTCTCTCCAAAGTTGACAGTGGATTTAATAACTAGAATTTAAAAAAAAGTTCGAGCAGTCAGTAAGGAAAACCCAAGAGAGGATGGGCAGAGGATATAAATATACAGTTCAAGACTATGGAATCCCAAATGGTTTATGAATGCATAAAGAGTTATTAAAACCTAGTTAATATCAGAAATCCAAGTTTAGTACTATCAAAGTGGTAGGTAGACTTTAGAAAAGTTGACGGTATTGACTATTAGGAAGAATGTAGGATGATGGGAAAGCATGCTGGTGGTCATTCTTTACTCTTCTTGTATATAACATGTCTAATCTGTTAACAAACCTGTTTCTACTTCCACCCTTGTAATTGTTATGGTTTTGGATCTGTAATGGTCTAGGGGGAAAAGACTTGTGTGTGAAAGGTTTGGTCTCTGGTATAGCAATGGATTAATCCATTAAGGGAGTCATACTTTTATGGCATTATTGGGAAATGATGAAAACATCAGAGGCAAAAGCTAGTGGAAGGGAATGGGTCATGTTAGTACACTTTGGGACTGTACTGTCCCCAGTCCTTTTCTCACTGGTTCCTGGCCACCATGAGGTGAGCAGCTTTGATTTACCCTGCATTCAGGCACAATGTTTGGCCTCATCCCAGGCTTGAATGGGGCCAAACTACCATGGAATGAAACCTCTACAGGCATAAACCCAAATCAATCTCTCTTTTCAAATTGTTTCACTCTATTTTGTCACAGCTTTGAAATGCTGGCTAACATATAACACCCCTCCCCACATATAGTTTTCAAACAAGCCTTGTCACAGTGAGGCAGATCACAATAGCCCTTAAGACCCATGAAACAAAAGTTTTTAGATTTGGAGCAATAAGCAGTGTAATAGAGTGACCCCTGAGAAAAAGCCATAAATCAAGACAGTCTCATGGAAGGGCTCATTGCCTAGAATTTTTCAGGCTTTCACACAAGGAGGAGGCCCAAAGGAGGGTATGGTCATTTCAATGAGTTGAGAAGGTAGTTTGGGGAGGCCACATGGTTAAAATCCATGGAGAATGGAGAGAAACAGAGTGAGAAAACTTTCCAGAGCTCTTCACTGGGTTCCCTTCAGCGATTCAGCTGAGTACTGATGCAAGCACATTAAAAAGAAAACCTCTGAGGCCTGAGAGAGAACTACCAAAAAGAAGAAGGCAGAACAATTGCTGGAGCTCACAGAGGTCAAGAATGGTTTATGTTCCCACTAGTCAGGTGGAGAGACATCCTGATACTTGAGGCACTGGGTAGAGTTTATAGAAAGCTATGAGCTCAGTAATAAAGCCAAGATTGTCCCACACTAGAGATTGCAGTGGACTTAGAAAATTTTAAGTTAGTGGCTAGCTGGGTGTGGTGATGAAATCTAATCCCAGTACTGTGGGAGACAGAGGCAGGAGGATTGCAAGCAAGTTTGCCCTCAATTAGGGCAATTTAACAACTTAGTGTCTCAATCAGTCAATGGGCTGGGGATGTATGCAGTTCAGTGCAAAGGGCCTGGATTTAACTTCTAGTGCCACTGAAGCCACAGCAGAACTGGCCACTAAACAGCATTGTCTAATACAGTAGAACAAATAGGCATAGTATTCTATATCTACAGCATCCTATGTGTTAGCCATTAACCATATGTAGTTTCTGGAATACGAAAAGTGGATAGTACAGATTAGGAACTGAAATTTAATTTTATTAACATAAATTTAAATAGTCACATGTAGCCAATGGCTATTATTTTGGATGGTACAGATCTAAAGAATCAAACTGCTCCCAAGTCCCATAACCGTATCTCAGAAGAAAGCCTCTTTTTCTTTCTCTCTCTCTTTCTCTTTCTTATATCCAGGTATGTGAAATCTACAACATTTGGCAGTCAATCAAAACACAGAAAATGATAACATACTCAGGAGAAATAAAAGTAGTAGCAAATCCATAAATCACACAGATGATAGTGTATGAATATATTAAAACAGTATTTTATCTATATTCCATGTCTGAAAGAAGGTAGAGTAAATCATGAGCATGACACAGTATGAAATGGAAGATTTCTTTTAAAACATCAAATTTCTATAGGTGAAAAATAAATGTCTGACATGAAAAATACAAGTGGGACTAACACTGCCAATGGAAAGAGCTGAAAGCTACAGCACTGGAAGGCTGGGGAGGCAGCGTAGATGCTGGTGTTTGCCTAGCACGTGTGAAGCCAGGGTTCCCTCCTCAGCACTACACACAATCTATGTATAAATACATGTCATGTGGAGAAGTGTAAATATTTAGATATATTCATATAATGTATACATACAGCTGCAAATAGACATTTTACAGACATAGCTATACAAAGACTATATATATATAAAATATGAGGATATTTGTACAGATAGCAATAGGAACTATTGAATCTAAAAAAATACTCAGAGCCTCAGTGAGGTATGAGACAATACCAACTAGCTCAACGTGTATTTGAAGCTTCTGATTTTTTTGAGGGCACCGGTAGGGGCACAAAAAAGGTAAAGATTATAGTACTGAAGCCTTTAAAATGATGGTATAATTAAAGGACACGTCTAATATCTGTAAATGTCAATGTTTCCAGAGGGCTGCCTTCCCTCAGTACTAAAATGAGAAGGACGCCCTCCTGCTTATATAAATATGCTGAGATCGATGTGACCCCTCTGACCAATTAATCTGTATGACTTGGAATAGAAATTAATGTAATCAAACCATGATCCCCGCCTCCTACTACCTCTCCTCAATCATACTATGCTATGCTCCTTGTGTCTAACTATGGTGTATGTAACCTAACTGCCTCATATCCTAAACCACACCTCTCTTCTTAGTCCACATAAAAGGCTCGCTATCCTTTGTTCAGGCGCTGATCTCTTTGGAAGTGATTCCAGGTCAGCCTGCTAGCAGTAAGCTTTCTTTGGCCTTCAACAAGCTTCCCGGCCTGCAGTTTAGAACCCCGGAAACTAGAGATATTTTGCTGTAGCAAGAGTAACGTAGTTGCATTTTTTGTCCCTGCACTGGTTAAATTAAATGAGTATTCTCAGACTGACGGCTCCTAACTGAGCAAAGAAATCGACAGGTTATGATACATCGCGTCAGGGGATATACTTTTTCTTTGCTAATCATTGCCAGTTTTTCTGGAAAGTGGAATTGGAAGAAGACTGGCATGAAAGAAGGAATATCGGCCTGCAATCTGGGATTTTATTTCCACCTCCCGCCTCCAGCTTGACTGGATCGTGCAAGGCTGACCGAGGTCGTGGGTCCACGGGCTCCCCAAACAGGAGGTTGCAGATGCTCACCCAGACAAGAGGCTCACTCCAGGAGTCTGGAGCTGGAGGACTCGACCAAGGGAGGTTCACTCAAAAAATGGGCTTCTAGGTGTAGCAGGAGCTGTGCCCCAAAGCAGCTGTTCTAATAAACGTGGGACCAGAATGATGTCAGATCCCTAGGAAAAAGCGCAGAGCCACACACCCTGAAAACAGCAGGTGTCGGGGCAGGAGGTGACAGCCGTACGCATGCGCATTTTATCCAGGTGGGGGTGCGGAGGAAAGAAATCGAGAGAAAGGGGCCGGGCGCTGGTTGCTAGGAGATGGGACGCTCCGGTCGGCGTCTAAGCGCAGCGTGGGCGTGCGCCTGCGCGGCGCGGATGGGCCACGAAGAGGCCTTGCCTAGGCCCCTTTGAGGCGGACAGGTGGACGTACGCGTCGCTACGTGCGTGTGTGCGCGCGCACGGCTTGTAGTCCCTGAGCGAGGGCGGGTCGGGCCAGGTACGCGTGCGCACGGGGCTCCGGGGCGCGCCGGACGGAAGCGGAGCGAAGGCGCCGGGGAGGTGGCAGAAGAGCCCCCCTCAGGTACGGAGGGAGCGTGAGGGCAGGCTCGACGGCGCGCTGGCCGACGCCAACCGCCCCCGCCTCCCTCCTGCGGGGTCCCGCCTTCCTCCGCCTCCGCCGGGGCGGGGCCAGACCGACTTGGGGGAGGGAGGGGAGGGGCAAGGGGCGGAGGATGGAGACTCGGCTGGCTCCGGACGGGCCGCTGTGGCCTGGTCCTGGCAGTCGCAGGGATGAGCACCGGGGAGGACGTCGGGCCCCAAAGCCCGGGGAGGGCCTCGGAGCTCCAGGTAGACGTTTCTGAGATGCGCGGGGACTGCGGGAGGCCCGGGGTTGGTCGCCGCGGCCGGAGCCGCTCAGGGGAGGGGGCGGCCCGGGGAGCCCTCAGGAGCCAGCCGCGTCCTCTGTATCTTGGAGTTCTGGTTTGAGCCCAGTTCCTATGGTGACCACTCCGCTTCGTGCCGCAGCTTGCCGCTTGGTTATTGGAGCTGTTATGCTTAGAAAACGCTCTGGAGTGGAGCCGAGGAACTTGGAAGTCAGAGATATGGGAGTTCATCTTATCTCCTGACTTCCAGTCTCTCCTTTCTGAGTCGTCTTTGTAAACTTTGGGAGGCGAAGGGCCGAGGTGATATATGCATTTGCATAAAATCTCATACAGTTTCAGTAAAAATTATACACAGGACAGGCAGGCAAGCTGGCTTCTGTTTGAAAAACTGTTGAAGTCTTAAATACAGGTGATCATGGACTTTTGCCTAAACACTACATGTGTCCTTTTAAATTTTCAAATAAAGTCAAGGATTCTGCTTTCAGGGAAACGTTGCATAAATAAATGTCTCAGCATTTTTCCTTTTCCATTCAGGCTTTTAAGTCACTGTATGTTTGCTATTATAAATTCTCTTTATTAGTTGTCAACATTTCCAGGTACATTTAGTTTACTTGTAAGGAAATAGAGACTAAGAGTAGATGTGTAAATGAATAGATTATTTATAAATAAAAAAGCATTGTGTCACATTTACTTCTGCATCCAGAATAAAACTGGTTCTTGTTTGTATGTTTTAATTGATTAGTAAACTAAGTCCTTCCGTTTTAAGTATTGGAAAACAGCTAAGAAGCTTATTACATTAATGAAATAATTACTTCGTCTAAACTTAAATATTATTTAATGGTAGCTTTCAAAATATACCTCATTTTATTTGCTTTCTGAAGAAAAAATCATTGCTTGTGGTCCAGAGTGTAGCTTAGAGTAGAGATTGGCTGAAGTCTTTTCTGTCTTGTGTTTCAGTTGCTTGGTGCAGTTTGTTGTAAACTGGCCTAGTTTAAAATCACCCATGGTGCCCAGGCAGTTAAAGTAGATGTTGTTACTTTTCCTTTCACAGGTCAGTCACATGCTTTTTTCTCCCCAGAGAGTCACTGTCCTGACTTGAAAGGTAGTTACTTCCTTCCATTTCCTTATAGTTTCCCCATCTTCGTATAATGTGAACTTGCACTGAATAGTGTGATTTGTTTGCACTTTATGTAAAGTAGAATTTTACTAAGTATTCTTTTCCCATTTTGCTTCTTCACTTAACATTGTTCACAGTGCATAATAAGTGCATTAATTGTGGAGAGTTGGTTACTTGTACGTGACTCGTCGTAGTTCTTTTTTGTGATCTCTTTCCTGACCCCCCATCACCCCTTCCTCTGCCTCTTGATACCCTTCTCATTTGCAAAAGATTTACCTCTTTGTTTCCTATTGTCTATTAGTTTGCTATTTAAATTATTTGTACTTCGGGCTGAGCATGATGGCACATGCCTTTTATCCCAGCACTTGAGAGGTTGAGGCAGGAGAATTGCCACAAGTTTGAAGACAGCCTGGGCTACATAGTGAGTTCAAGGTCAACCTGAGCTACATAGTGAGACCCTTTCTCAAAAAAAAAAAAAAAAATTTTTTTTTTTGTACTTTGGGTTTTTAATAAAAGAAACTATATGATATTTAAGCATGTGAGTCTGGTTCATTTCACCTTAGAATACACCATGAATACTGAGTTTTAAAAATTTATCCTAGCTGCTTGTAATTTGCAGGATAGTGTTCCACTGTTAAACTAAACCAGTTTATCTACTGTTGATAAAGAGTCAGGTTTTTTTTTTTTTTTAGCTTTGAGCAATTATGAAAGATACTGCAATAATCATTTTCTTTCTTTTTTTTGTTTTTTAGATAGGGTCTCACTATGTAATTTAGGCTGGTCTTGAATTCACTATATCACCCAGGCTGGCCCACAATCTGACAGCGATTCTCCTCCCTCAGCCTCTTCAGTGCTGGGATTACAGATGTGCTGTGTCACAGATAGCAAATATTCCTATATATACATCCCAGGAGAATCTTTTGACCTCTTCATACCTCAATCCCATCCCTACTACTGAAATTGCTTTGTTTAAATGAGATTTCATTATTCTGAAAATGTTTTATTGAGTAGGTGTGGATATTTTACTGAATAACTATAAAACATGTATCTCGGGCCAGGGATTTAGCTCAGTGATTCTGGCGCCTGTCTTTCAGTAAGTACCACGTACCACACGCCTGTAATCCCAGCACTCGGGAGGCAGAGGCAGGAGGATTGCTGTGATTTGAGTTTGAGGCTGAGCTGAGGGCCAGCCTGAACTACAAAGCGATACCCTGTCTCAAAAACAAAAAAACAAACAAAAAAAAGAAAAACAAAAAACATGTATCTCATTGAGAACAACTTTATAGTGAACAAAGAATGTGATTTGGTGGTAGTGTTGCCTAGCATATGTGAGGACCTGTGTTGGATCTCTGGCATCTCCTCCTAACAATAAAAGAAAGGAAAAGAAAAGAAAGTAAATATCATAGTTACCAGACAAGAGCTTACACACCTTGGCGTTTGTATCCTAGTAAATGGAAGGCAGACAATAAACAAGAGAGCAAATAAGTGATACAATTTCAAGTAAAATAGTGCAAATAGCCTGAAAGGTGACTGGGGGAGGAAGGTACTTTAGGAAAGAAATAGATATGACTGACATTTGACCCAGATTGCTGAAAATGAGGAAGAGCAAGCCATGCACAGGGCTGTGGTAATTTTTTTTTTTTATTTTAGTTTTTTAAGACAGGGTCTTGCTTTGTAGTTCAGGCTGGCCCTGCCTGAAATCACTATGTTACCCAGGCTAGCCTCGAACTCTCAGCACTCTCCTGCCTTTGCCTTGCAAGTGTTCGGTTTGTAGGCGTGAGCCACCATGCCCTAAATTGTGGTATGTGTTATGTGGTTTGTGGTATGCTGTACCAGGATTGAATTTGGGACCTTGCCCTTGCTAGGCAGACACAAGAACTACTGAGCTAAATCCCTAGCCCAGGGCTGTGTTAATTTGTAAACAACACAAATTAATTAATGCCCAGGACTGGAACTGGGAAGTCCATGATCATGGCACCAGCAATTCTTTATCTGTTAAGGTTCCATTTTCTTTATCACAGATACCCATTTTTTTTTTTCTTGCACAAAACAGAAGGAGCAAGAGAGTCTTTTTTAAAAAATGATACTGGGGATCCAGCAGGGGTCTGTTTTATAAGGGCAATTAAATATGACTTACTCCCTTTTTGTAGGCTGCATTTTTTTAATTTTTGGAGGGGTGATGGTGATTGAACTCAGGGCTTCAAGCATTATATACTCACTGAGCTACATCCACAGCTTCTGTACCTCTTAAGATGATCACTTTGGGTAGGATTTCAACTTATGAGTTTGAGAGGAGCACAAATAGATCATAGCAACACTTTAGAAAAAAGAAAGAAAATGAATAAAACTAGTGGCTGAAAAAAAACAAAGTACTAGAGCTATTAAGTGAAGGCAGGGACTGAATCATATAGGAGCTTAAAAAGTTTCTATTTTATTCTGAGAATTATCTCATTTATTAAAAACAATTAATACATGTATGCGGTACATAATGATCATATTCATCATGGAGAGTTGATACATGTGTATAACACATCTTTTAATTCTTTCTTCATCCCCTTCCCCTCACCACCTTACTCTTCCCTCCATCTCTTGGATGCCCTTCTTTTTCAAAAGTTCTATCTTCCTCTTTCCTGTTACCTTTTGTTTTGCATATATGTGGATAAAGATATATGCATATATGTGTGTATATATACATGTATGAAAGAGAAACTTGCAATATTTGTTTGTGTCTGATTTATTTCACTTAGCATTGTAGTCTAAAGGCATCCATTTTCCTGCTGATGACTCAAATTTATCAATTATGGCAGAGTAGTACTTAGTGTGACTGATTTGATTTTAGTGTGGAAAATAAGTTCTAGGGGAAAAACAGAAGCAGAAAGACCAGTGGGAACTTGTAGTAGTCTCAGTGGGAAATGATGGAGACTCGGACTAAAGAGGTAGTAATAAAAACATACAGAGAATGTTTTTAGAATATATTTTGATGGGGGAACCAACAGGGCTTGTTGATAAATGAAAGTCAGTAAAGAAAACAAATATCACTCCTTAGCTTTTGACTTTGAGCATATGCACAAATAATTGTGCCATTTGACATGGGGAAAATTGAGAGAGCATATATTGGAGGGAGGGCTGAGGGCAGGCTGCAGAATTTGAAAGGTCTGTTGTAGACTTGTTGAAGTGGCCATGGTGGTGGGAGGCCAGTAATAGCAATATCATGAGTTAAATACTCTTAATAGGGCTATATTGATAGCTTTGCGGAATGAAGAGTAGATTCTAAGTCTTTTTTGTTGAAGTAAAAGAAATAGTTCTCTGTTTGCTTTTCTGTGCATTTTCTTACATTACATACATGTGCACCGACTGATAATAGTCCTCTTCTGGTATAGTTTCTGGTTTGTTTTGGGCTTCTGTATACTAAGAGTTGAAATTGTAGATTTTTGTTTGTTTTCCATGTTTTTATCCCTGTATTGCTAATATCATTGGTTCATTCTTATTGTGAATGAACTGTTTATAAATTTGATTAGTGAATAAATGTTATTATTATAATGATGGCATGAACTGAAACAGTGATAGTAGGGATAGAAGAAATGTATTTGAGAAAAATTTTAGTGAAAATATCGGTAGAACTTTATGGTTGACTAGATGTGAGAGGAATTATTAATAATAAATCATATATATGGAACTTATTATATGCAAGGCACTATTCTAAGTTGTTTACTATATTAACTTAATCCCTGTACCACTCTCTGAGGCAGGCATTATTGTCATCATCTCTAGTTGATAGACAAGCCACAGCCAAAGAAACATGTCCAAGGTCACACAAGTCGGCAACAGAACTAGGATTATCAATGTTGGCAATCTAGTGTCAAAATATGCTCTTAAACACTATGCTGTTTCTCAATGAAGGATTAGAGTTCTACTTCTGGTCTCAGATCTATACAGAAACACCAAGTCCCATGCTAGTAGATATTAATATTAGAAATCATGAGAATTTGGAAGATAGTCACATGGTCTGAGGTGTGGAAACTGGCATGCTATGAGTGATAATTTTAGATACACTCATCCCTCAGCCCAATATTGGAAGCAATGTTTTCAAAGCTAAAAGATGGAAGGTTGCAGTTCTAACATGCTTGTTCATGATTGTCACATGAATTTGTGGCTTCTTCCTATTTTTAATTCTTAGACTAGCCTAGTATGTAATTTTGCAGAATCTCCATTTGACTGCTTAGCTTACCAAAGAGAAGAAGGAAAAGGTCTATTTATCTCCTTTGGTATGCTATTTCATTGTCAGCTTCAACAAGATTTCATTGGGAGGTTGGTGGAGAGAGAGAACTAGATATTGTTTGTCCTTAAGATCCTCAGAATATTGTGATGATATATTTAGAAAAAAATAAATAGCTACATAAATTGTTCTGTAATCAATATATTGAAATCTTAATGAAGAAGTATTATATAATAGTAATAATAGGGAAAAAGTCCTAGAAAATTTAGAATTCAGGCTGGGACTTAGAAGTGTCTAGTTAAATTGAGAAAATGGCTTCTAAATATATGTATTAAGAATGGATAGAGTGGGGCCGGGGAGTTAGCTCCGTGGTTCCGGCGCCTGTCTTGCAAGCGCAAGGACCCGGGTTCGATTCCCCGGTAACCACATAACAATACTGGGTGTGGAGACCCACACCCAGCAGCAACCAGTACCACATACCACAGTGCCGGGGCGTGGTGGTTCACGCCTGTAATCCCAGCACTCGGGAGGCAGAGGCAGGAGGATTGTGATGTGAGTTTGAGGCTGAGCTCAAGGCCAGCCTGAACCACAAAGCGAGACCCTGTCTCCAAAAACCTAAAAAACAAACAAACAAACAACAACAACAAAAAACCTAAAAAAAAAAAATAAATAAACCTTTGTAAAAGTTGAAAGGAAGTTGCACCATCTCAAGTTTTATGGCCTGTATCTAGTTGTCTCACTAAAGCCTCATGCAGCCATAGGTGAGGCTTTTCAGAAGTGGCTGGATCTAGAGTGCATGATACTAGCTAGGATTAAGGGTGTGTGATTACTAAATTTGTCCAGTCCTTGAGGTAGCATAGTTCTGGGTGTGAGTGCTACCTACTCTAAGAGCATGTAGCCTGGATATAAGGGACAGAAAGAGGGTCACTTATAACTTGCTGCCTTTCTTCTGTCTGTTGTGACTTGTTTTCTGTGATGCCCTTCTCTGCCATGCTTCCCTGCCTTGGAACCAGCCAACTGTGTACTAAAATCTCTATAAACTATGAACCAAATAAAGCTTTCCTCCTTAACTTTGGGTGTCAAGTATTTTGTCTCTACAGTGAGAAAAGTAACTAGAGAACCAATAAAAAGCTAAAGATGGCATGAGGTAAACATTCCCATTTCAAAAAGGAGGAAGGGGGGATAGAAAAGAATCAGAGCAAACAAGACTAAAAACCAGCAGGGTAAATATTAAATCCTATAGCTGCGTATTCAGCATCTGGGACTTGTGGAGGAAAAAGTTATTTCTAAAGGACATGGGTGGCCCCATCCCTATGGCCTTGCTGATTGAATCCCACAAGGGCTGTCTTCAAGGCTGGTTCCATGACAGATTCAGTTTTTCTCAGGCAATGTTCACTTTCCTGGCATCTCTCACTTCCTGAGATCTCCACTGCACCATAGCTTTATGTACTTCTCTCATAGGAAGTCGTTGGCTGGTCTACTGGGCCTTATATTGAAATCTTTTTGGAAACCTGACTCCCCACATTCCTGTTAAAACTCTGGGCTTCTGAGCTTTAAACAGGATCACCCATCAAGCTCTGCTTATAGCATCCTAGGCCTTCTCTATCCCACATGTCCAAACTCCTACTATATTCTGGTTCCAAAGGCTTCTAAGCTACATGGTCAGGTAGAATCACAGCAGTGACCCCATTCTTGGTATCAGATTTCTGTATTAGTCAGCTTTCCTCTTACTGAGACACAATATTGGTATGCATAACTTAATGGAGGTTTTTAGTTTGGCTCAATTCAGAGAATTTAGTCCATGGTTGGCTGGCTCCAAGGTAGAAATACCCTGGTAGAAGAAGTGTTGGATGAATCAAAATTACACAGCTCACATTGTCTGGAAAGCAGAGCAGGGGAACAGTGCCAGAGAAGAAATGGGTAAGGGATCATATATAGTACCCAAGGCTGTTCTGCCATTACCCACCAGACATACTCAGGGGTGTGCTGTACCCGTCGGCTGGGTATTTCTAAATCTAATGAACTTGACATATGAAAAACTCTGAATGTTGAGTAGCTTTATATTTTAATTAAATGGACTCTTGAAATTCAAACTGGGGTATTAACCAAATTGTGATTGCAGGGCAGCTTCAAAATGCAGAATCTCAGGTATAATGTAAATAAGTATCTACATTTAAACAAGATTCTTTTATGTGCATTTATATGGTTACTAGGTTTTATGTTGTTCTGCATAAATATTGTTTCAATTTATAGTGCTACCAGTGATGTGTAAAGATGCTAAGTTTTATATCCAACTCACTGTCTTTTTTATTGGTATATTTTAGGAATACATTATGAGCACATTCCTCACTTAGAATTTGTACTTTTACATGATATATCTTGATTCTTATTTTTTCCCATTACCCTACCTGCCTTTCAACCCTCCAGGCCCCTAATTCATTGGTCTTTAAAACAGTACTTCAGGGGCTGGGGAGTTAGCTCAGTGGTTCCGGCGCCTGTCTTGTAAGCGCAAGGACCCGGGTTCGATTCCCCGGTAACCACATAACAATACTGGGTGTGGAGACCCACACCTAGCAGCAACCAGTACCACATACCACAGTGCCGGGCTTGGTGGCTCACGCCTGTAATCCCAGCACTCGGAAGGCAGAGGCAGGAGGATTGTGATGTGAGTTTGAGGCTGAGCTCAGGGCCAGCCTGAACCACAAAGCGAGACCCTGTCTCAAAAAACCTTAAAAAAAAAAACAGTACTTCAGTGTTGCTTTCATTGAAATCCACTCCAGAGGATTATTTCCCTTTTTTCATTTTAGGAATTATTTATATATTAGGGAATTTAGCCCTCTGCAATATGGGCAAAAAACCTTTTTGTTGATGTACAATACCAACAACATACATATTGCTAATAGCTCCTATATTGGAAAACATAGGCCTAAAGGTGCATGGCTCACTTTCCTGCCGACTCATATCTCCTCAGAACAATAATAGGATAGAACTTGTCTTTGGGAAGCATGTTCAATATCATAGTTTTATATTTGGAAGGCACAAAGTTTTAAAAATAACTTTAAGAAGATAAAGCTTGAAATTCTTTTGTGGTAGGATGTAGTAAATAGCTATTGAAAGTATATTAAGAATTTACTGATTTTCAGAGTTAATTAATTATTGTGAAAAATCACAGAGCCATTTAAAATTGAGTGCTTCTGTATGTTTCCATTCTTTCCATTAGGTTACCACCAAAGAACATCATTCTGGTATAGGGGCTCCAGTTTCTGAAGCTGCAAAGAACCAGAATACTCACCAGCTAGAACAAGAAGTGAAAAACCAAGATAAATTCATCTCTACACTGAAATTGCAGGTTACTTTTAGTTTACATATGTATTTCTTTTGAGTAAATTTGAGATGAGGACCTACTTTATCCAAGTAATCTGATAAATGCATGCCTATCTCCCCTCACCCCCCAGCCCTGTGCAGGGCCTCAGCACCCATTGGCATATATTAGCTCGAGACCTACTTTATAACAAGGAGAATAAATAATTACTGATTCAGGGCTTATTGAACTCTAATGGGTTTATAAATCATTTAATTTTTATCTTAAGCATTTATAGATCTAGAGCCAATAAATGTAAAGTGTGTCAAATGTTGTTTCATAATCTTAGTCACTTCTAGCTTGTGAACTATTGATGTTATTTCCATTTATGTGGATGGGAACTGAAGTTCTAAGAGGTTAAAGTCGACTTCACTGAACTCCTAGGTTTACCGGGATTTGAACCCAGGCCTTGTGAACCACAAGTTTAGCACTGTTTTTGTTTTCCTGGTGCTTAGTATGTGATGTAGCTGTTAACAAAGCTGTTAAAAGACACTTCTGGAGAGACAGAGTAGACTTTCATTTTCCTATTTCACCTATTAAATATAGCTAGAAACTCTGAACATTGTATATGTAAGACAAATTTAATGGTAGATAGGAAGAGAAAAACTAGTTAAACACCTCAGGACACAAAGAACAT
Organism: Petromus typicus; assembly: GCA_004026965.1. NCBI lineage: Eukaryota > Metazoa > Chordata > Mammalia > Rodentia > Petromuridae > Petromus > Petromus typicus. The sequence continues at coordinate 67,716 of PVIR01005984.1, forward strand.
GTTAGTGAGTTTTTGTATTATCTTTTTCTCCATTTACCCTAGAGTTCTACAATAACTGGCACCTAGAAATGACAATAGGCATAGTCAAGAAAAGACTCAGAAAAGGCATCTCACCCTAGCCAGAGGACTAGGAAAGTGACAGCCATACAAGGTATACAACCTTTAGACAATAACTGATTACTGCAAACACCACAAAAAACCCACCAGCTCCCTTACCTCCAGCCCAGGCAAGAGACTAGATGAGTGGTGGTGAGAATTTTAGAGCTTTCAGCGATAACAGACAGCTGGCTGCAATATGCGTGCTGTAGGTCCCCACCATTGGCTTGCCTTTAACTCTTGCTAGGGTGTAATAAAAAGCTTCACCTGAGCTTCCTGTGGCCTCATTTCTTGTGTGACACTTTCAGCTAGCCATGGTATCAAAGAAGGCTGAGTGGGCAACCAGAATTGTCTTCCTCACTAGGTAGTAAGGAACTCCCAGCCCTTTGGTTTCAGTAGAAACCACATAGGGAGGCAAAATATCTACTCTCATCTGTAGTAAGAGGTGCCCCTTCTCCTCCTTGCCAGTGTGGTATCAGAGGATATCTAGTGCAGAGTCAGGACTTTTCCTTCTTCTTAGTACTAGGTGACATTATCCAACAGTGGTGTCAGTGGAGGACCCATGGGAAGCAGTACTGAAGTGTCTCTTCCTCCCACTTCCACTGGTGGAGGACTGGTAGAAAGCCTGCATGCCTACCCCTGCCTCCCAGTAACAAAGAGCCTGCCCTCCTCAGGTGTCAGGCCAGCTGAGTGGAGAAATTGGGAATTCCAGCCCATGTAGCAGCAATGAGACAATGTCCCCCTTTTTCTAGCAGCTGCAGTATCATAGGAGACCTCCTAGAACTTCAGATCCAAAGTGTTAAAATACCAGATCCCAATAAAAGAAATTCATACAATTTCACAGCAGTCAGGAATATCTGAGAAAAGACAGGAGAAGCAAACACTGAAATGCAACATATTATATATTCTGTCAAGAATTTTAAAGCACTCATCTAAATGCTCAAAAAGCAGTTATGAGGGGCCGGGGAGTTAGCTCAGTGGTTCCGGCGCCTGTCTTGCAAGCGCAAGGACCCGGGTTCGATTCCCCGGTAACCACATAACAATACTGGGTGTGGAGACCCACACCCAGCAGCAACCAGTACCACATACCATAGTGCCGGGCGTGGTGGCTCACGCCTGTAATCCCAGCACTCGGGAGGCAGAGGCAGGAGGATTGT